>OY720684.1:64060149-64325616 GCA_963170755.1 Amphimallon solstitiale | reverse complement strand
ATTCTATAGCGATTTATTAAGAGAATGAAAGTACTTAGAATAGGATTTTGAATAATTTTTGTATAAAAAAATTCTTAAAATTGTATAGTTTGAAACGCTCATACGTCTAAGAAAGTCGTGTGGTGCCCTTTCTCATTTTTTTTATTTTATGAATATACTTTCACAATTAATTTTTTTATTGTGCTTGTGTATTAAGATTTGACGTGTTGGGTAATCGGTCAGGGATGTGTACAATGAATTAAGTAAGTGATTAATTCATAGTATGGAACCTTGATTAATCCTAGAAATACAAGTGGTTTTGGTGGTATCGTTTGGGAGCGAGAAAAGGCGCTGGGCAGTACTAATCAGAACAGAATACCTTTAAACACAATATAAGCACGTAATAATAATTAAATAGATATATTGCATTAAGGCTTGACACGTAGTTGTGTACGTTAGGGATGTGTGCAACGAGTCGAAAGATGTACTCGTAGAACGGAGCCCTGGCTTACCAGTTTTGCGTGCGTTTGTTTTGGAGATACTGTTTGGGAGCGAGAAAAGGCGCTGGACAGTATTAACGTCAAAACAGAGTCCATGTGTTGATGTGTATATTTTTATTCTATTTTTGGGCCGTGAGAATTCATTATATTTTATTTATTTATTATCCAGTATAGTCACGACATTTAGCAAAAACTTTGACTTGTTGATTGCTTTAGCTAAAATATTCATGATTAAGTATATAATAAATGTGTTTAGTAGAATATTTTCTGATTTAATCGTTATTATTGTTTTGATCAAAATTAGTGTATTAGTTTTTTTTATTATCATATTATCATAACATGCAAGAGTTTGATATTGTACATAAATTTTCTTTTGTTTGTAAATATACCTGTTTTGTTTTAATTTAATATCTTAATAAATTATGTTATAAGATATTTCAGTATTTTCATTTATTTTATCTGACCTGGAATCAACATGAGAGCATTCACATTGGTGAAGGAACATTGTTATTATTTTTCTGCCCCTGAGATAAAGTATCATTAGCGTAACCTTAAAACTGAGCTAGTGAAGTGTGAAATTGCTTAACCTACTTTTCTGCAGAAACTATAAGATCCTAGTCTAGCAAGGCCTAGCACTAGAATATATGCTTGATTCTGCCTAATTTAATATTTAAATAATTTAAATAAATTTACATAAGTGTTAATTTGCAAGCGTCACAGCAAAATGTTTCGGCTGTTTGCCATTATCAAAGAGTTACTTATCTAAACTAACCTAAAGTAAGGGTACAACTTATATACCTAGTTCTTAACGGCATCGGCTGGTGGCTAATGGATATTTATAATTGTGTATAATTGTGTAAGGGAGTATTTAAGAAATCTAACTGTGTGTTAACAACTACCAAATTTTGTTTCTGAGCTTTTTTGATTTCAAATATTTGTAGCAAATCTAATCGTTTACTTTTTGTTACATTATGTATTAAGTTGCAGCTATTTATATCAGGCAAATGGTTTTCTTCTACACAGTGTTCTGAGAACCCTGTGTTTTTAACGCTATATTTTTCGTCTCTTAGGTGTTCGGCTATTAGGCCAATAAAATTAAGTCGAAAAAATCCGTTTTGAGGAATTAATTTCCAACAAGCTGGAAATCGTTTTAAAACCTCTATTTGGTCCTAAATGCGTGTAATCTGAGTTTGCACCATCCCAGGTGGTGAACTTAACTTTTAGTAGCCGAAAAACCGCCAAATTTTTGCACCTTTTTTTATTTTTTTGCTTATAGCTGGAAAACGGTGCGTCGGACGGAAAATGTCATTCTATTTAAAAATACAGAGGACTAAATTCTGCGTCGACTGACATTTAAAAAATCAAATTCGGTTTAGTGGTATAGCCAAAATCGAATGTTAAAAACGAAAAATTTTTAGTATTTTGGTGCAACCTTTCATTATGCGGCTTTCCAAGACCACATATCTTGAAAACAGATACTCCTATGAAAAAATCCATGGAATAAAAGTTGTAGAGAATAAAATTGCACGTTACATAGATACCGTAGTTTTTAAATACATTCATTTAAAATTCAAAATTTGGCATCAATTCGAAGTCGTTTTTGTCGACGTTTTGAGTAATTTTATGTCATTTAAGGTAAAAAATATCAACATTTTACACCAAAACAGCACTTCTTATTGCTTTGCAATGTTAAAGAATATGCATAACCTGAGTAGAAATTCGAGTAGTACAAATAAAAATCAATATTAAGTTTATCAAAGTTCTGTATTACCATTAAATCGTTAATAAATATTATTATTATTATTATTATTATTATTACTATTATTATTATTATTATTAATTTCCTAATAACTAAATTAATCATAGCTAGTTTAGGTACAATGAAGTAACAAAACAATTAAAGTTTATTCATGAAAATTTGAATATAAAGATGATATAAATCGATAGGTATGCAGCACAAAATGTAGCAGCATTCATGTTCGCATTTTCATGTTGATGGTACTTCATCTGAGAAGCTCGGACGGCGCGGTTGTATATCAAGGTCCTCTTTATCGGGATTATCTTCAACGGGACTATCCTCACCAATTTCTGCTTCTACGGCAATATCAGTCACATCCTCATCCTCGAAGAATGGTGAATTCGAGCATGACTGACCGTTTCAGTTGAGGCATATTCTTGAACATTTCATGTCTACTTTTCGGCAGCTGCCCCTGTACACTCCTTTGTCATTTGCAGGAAACAGTGTTGAGAATTTCAACTGGAGCTGAATCCTTAGTCTTTATGATGGGGAGAAGGCCAAGGTCCGTCCTCCTCCATCCCCAGCTCAGAGGATCCTTTGGTCTATCATACCAGCCCTGGATTTGAAGGTACACCCGCAGAATATGTTGGGCGGCGGCTACATTTGTTGGAGGTAGAGAAGCCAGCTCGAAAGTTGGCTTTGTTAGTGATCTTGAAAATGTCTCGTAGCGGATTTGGTCCAAGGAGGTGTCATCTGGCTGAGGTGAATAGAGGGCTGCCAAGAACCGTTGACCTGCTGAAATGAGAACCTCAGGATCGGCATCTTCATGATGGAAACCCTTGACAGTCTCTTGTAATGTTGTGTTCTTTTCATGAAGCTTGACAAACTTCAACTACCCTTGGCGATAGAATGCAGAGGTTGTATCACATCCACTGATTGCATTGAGGAACAGAATATTCTGTTTGACAACGGACGAGAAGTTAGTTGAAGTACTTGGGAGAGTAGAAGGTGTCCTGAGAGGTTCCCTTTCCAGGTTTCATGACGTAAATGGTGGATGAATTTGGTGCTTTGGCGGTTAATAGAATCAATAAATCAGTGTCCTCCCCGATTATGATGACCGTCGCTAAGTTATCTATCAACTGAATGGCAGTGTTGACAATAACGGTATCAGCATCCTCAACACTTTGCCTTACTTTATACCCATTCTGTACCAATTTCTCACGCAGCATGGAAATCAGCCGTTCTTTGTTATTGTCGTTGGAGAGAAATTGTTCTTTCGGCATGGTTGCGTTCATCGTTTCAGTGAACACTACATTTGCAGAAGAGTACTTGCTTTACGGCGAAGCCGTTCAGCTGATTTGGTACTCTTTACTGATGCCGCATCAGGATAGCCATCAAAAACGATGGTTGTACTGGCAGGATTGTAGTATTTCTTAACGTAGTCCACATATTTTAAGAGAATTGTTGAAAATTTTTCCTTGGATTGCCAAACCACTCGATGTAAAAGGAAACCACCATCAATTACAATGGCACTATCTGCAAGGTTTGGTGGATCAGACACTGGTGAAAATAAATCGTAGAACACAGATTTCTTTGTTTTTCGCATTCCTGTTTCATCAAAGATAGAAAGGAATAAGGAGCCAACTCAAACTCAAAGAAGCTCTTCAACTGTTCGTCTGATTTTTTTAGAAGTGTTATGCGTCGAAAAAAGTGTATCTGGATTTACTGCCATATCTTCGCCGTGAATTCTTACTTTTGCGTTGAAACTTTTAAGAGGAACTACTCTGTTTTTTTGTTAAAACTTGACATTACTGAAGTAGTTGCCAATAATGTAGCAATACTCTGAATTTCTTTCTCAAACGCTTCATGGCAATCAATTTTCTCATCGCCAGTTACTCCTGTGCTAATGGACATCACAAACTGTCCTAGTGGAAAGGGATGATGAGATGAAAACCAGTCAAGAAGGATTGCAATGTCTGCATCATCCCTCTGTACCCTTGAGAACCTAGCGTCTACGTGCTGCTCTGAAGTGCCATACTTCACGCCACAAAAGTCTTCCACTTGTACAGAAATTTCCATAATAGTAGGCATTGTGGCAACCCAAGTCACCAGTGTACTGTCCGTTATGCCTCGTCCATGTGACAGCCCACCTTGGGCTTTCAGAGACCTCATGACGACCTGCTCAATAATCTGATCAGTAAACACACCAGACCAAAACTTATCAGACCTTCTGATGGTGAAGAAGACTTGGTTCACAAATTTGTCATATTCATCAGGCAACATCTTTTGTTTCAAATCCATCATGTCTTGGACGTACAATTGGCATGACTGAGCATATAAAAAGTGACCGCTGGAATAAAAGTACGGCAACATCCGTTGCACCGACTGTAGATGTAATTGCCAATTGCCAATTGCCAGTTCGCTCAGCCTCTATGAACTGCTTGACGATGGACACCATGTGGAAATACTGCACCCACAGCTTTGCGGTAGGTCCATTCTGCTGAAGCTCTGACATTTTCTCGTGGAATTGTTGGATAATGCTCATGAGTAGGGCGCGGAATCGAGCGAGCTAAACTACCACGGAGCTACAACCGAGCAAAGAAATAATGTATACCACTGTGTGTTGTTTACATTATATCTGAATAGCACTAATTGATAGGGCAAACTGCAACATCTGTTTACGCTCGACAAGGGTCCGAGAATTAGAGCAAAAAACTGCCATAAAATAAGGAAGTTTATGAATAAAATCCTTTCTTCATCGGTGTAGGTACAAGGGTGACGAATTTTTAAAATTTATTATATTTACCTTATATTTCGCAATATAATATGTACGCGTATGTTTCAATAACATACGCGTAAATTTTAATTATCATTTATTTAGATCTAGAACGTTGTTTATGTTACTTTTTCTGATATGAAAATTAATCGTCAGTGATTCCGAAATTTATTGCAAAGTCTGTAAAATATCCTCACTTAGCTTTGCTAAAACATACACAGAAATAGAGAATTTCGATAGTTTACAAAATTTCGTTACATGTTTAAATGACGATACTCGAAGTATTTCTGAGTGCAAGAAACTAACACAAATCCCAAATTTAAAAAATCAGTTATTCCTTCAGGAACACTTTGGAAATTTGCCTAAACTAATCACATATTTGGAAAATCGAATCTTAAATTCAAAAATGAGGTGTGGCCACCACACGACTTTCTTATACGTATGGGCGTTTCAAATTATACAATTTTAAGATTTTTTTTACACAAAATTATTCAAAATCCTATTCTAAGTACTTCTATTCTCTTAATAAATCGCTATAAAATGCATACTTAGGAAGATATTCGAAAAAAAGGGCTACTCCCTTGTGATGTTTTGATATAAATAAAAATGCCCTGTGTTTGTTTTATTTCTATTTATAACACTTTAATTAATATAACTTTAATATACATTATATTGCGTTTGTTTTGTTCTGTTACAACTTTTAACTAACTGTCAATCTCGTGTCTCTGTGTGTGTCAAGATCTTTTGTTTAGAGGTGTGTTTATGTGTGTGTTGCTTTAGAGGTGTGCATGTGTTCAGATTACTACATTTCCTCCCTTGCTTTTTAAAATGTTGTGTAGTCCTCTAGATAGCCTGGTCTTCTTCTAGTTCGCTTCGGTTGGGGTGGTACATCTCTCTCTTCGTGATCTTCTTCGTGTTCTATTTGTGTTGTAGTATCGTCCAGTGTTGTGGCTGGGTGTCGAAAGTCTTCATCCTGTTGTCTTTGTTGAACATTTATGCTTGGATGATAAAGGATGTCGGGTAGGGGTACTTGTGTTTGGTGGTTGTTTGATGTGTTAAATATTTTAAAGAATGAGGCATTCCTTGTTATCGTGTTAGTGTGTCTTTTAGCTGTGATTCTGGTACCTTCGATTCTTATTATCTCGTACGGCACTGGATCATGCTGGAGTTTAGGAGTTCTTCTTCTGCTGTTTACATAGCACTAGATCTTTGATTTTAAAAGTGTGTGGTTTTGTTCTGCGCTTTAGGTTTGCTTTCTCGTTCCATCTCCTTCTTTGCTCTTCATCTTTTGTGCTTTGTGAGCTTTCTGTGTCTATGCTAGGTAGATGTGTGTTAACTGTGCGTCCAAACATTAAACTGAACGGGGAATGTCCTGTTGATTGGTGCGGTGCACTTCTGTAACTTAATAGAAAATCTTGTAGTTGTGAGCTGAAGTTGTTTGTCTCTAAGTGTGCACATATCAGTGATCTTTTCAGTGTTTTCATGAATCTTTCTGCTACACCGTTTGCTTCTGGCCACATTGGGGTAATCTTCATGTGTTTTATACCACGGATGTTTAGGTATTCTGAAAACTGATGGCTGTTGAAGGGTGGTCCATTATCAGTCTTTATTCTTTTTGCTAGACCAAATGTTGAAAATATCCTCGATAATACATTTTTCGTAGCTTCAAAGTTTGTAGATGGTACTACTTCTGCGAATGGAAATCTGGAATATTCGTCTATGATTAGTAAAATATACTTTCCATTTGGAAAAGGTCCTGCAAAGTCCATATCTAATTGTTCGAATGGTGTTGTTGGAAGGGTTCCTGTGGTGTGTTGGTATTGTTGCTTGACATGCAGGGCAGTGTTTTATTAGTTTCTCGACTTTTTCATTCATGTTTGGGAACCATATTTTTGATCTGAGGAGTTCTTTAACTTTTGTTATTCCTAAATGTCCTTTGTGTGCAAGTTTCATCGCTCTCTCTTGGAGTGTTGATGGCATAATGATTCTGCGGCTTTTTAATAACACTCCTTTGTGTTCTGTAATTTCTTCTCTTATGTTTTTGTATGAGGTTAACTTGTTTTCGTTCCACATGTTTCTGTTTCTTAGCGCTTTTCTAAGTAACTGCAACGTTTCGTCTTTTCCTGTTTCTTCTTGTACTTCTTCCAGTGTTATTGAGGCGTATGTGTTGTTGTTAACGATGAAGTTTACATACTGCTCAATTTTATCTACTTTGGGCGTTTCTGTCCAAGTCGGGTATCTCGACAGATAGTCTGAGGGGTTGGTTTCTCCTTTTTGGTGTTTTACTGTGAACGTATAAGGTTGTTATCTTAAACATAACCTCTCAATTCTTAAGCTAGGTGACGATCTTGGGTTTTGAAGGATGTGTACAAGTGGCATGTGATCAGTAAATAGTTCGAAATTTGTTCCGTACAAATGTATGTGGAAGTGTTGTATGGCCCATGTTACTGCTAGTGTTTCTTTTTCTATCTGGCTGTATCGTTGTTCTACTTTGGTTAGTGCTCGGCTTGCATATGCAACAATTTCTGGTTCTGACGTATTAGGATTACACTGAGACAGTATTGCTCCTAGTCCATGTGGTCCTGCATCTACATGTAGTTTAGTTTGTTTGTTTACGTCAAAGTATGCTAGCTTGGTTACATCTAGTAGATCTTGTTTTAACTGTTTGCTCGTGTTTATTTTCCCATTTGAATTTGTTCTCTTTTAAGATTAATTCTCTGAGTTCCTTTGTTCTGCTTGCTGTGTTTGGAAGAAACTTTCCTACAAAGTTGATCATACCTAATAAACTTCTTACTTCTGATTGGTTTGTTGGTGTTTTCAGATTTAGGAATGTTTTCACTTTGTCTGGGTCCGGACTTACACCTTTGTTGTCAAAGACGTGTCCTAGGTATTTTATAGTTGTTTGGTTTAGGATGCATTTGTGTTTGTTGATTGTTAGACCAGCTTCTTCTAGCCTGCTCAGTAACTGTTTCAGGGATTCGTCATGTTCGTCCTGATTTTCTCCAAATACTAGAATGTCGTCGCTGTAATTGGTTGTACCTTTGATGTTGGCTATTATTCCACGTATTGTGTTTTGGAATATTTCGGCAGCTGAGTTAATTCCGAAGAATAATCTTTTGTATCTAAATAAGCCTAGGTGGGTAGAGAATGTGGTGATATACCTGGACTCTTCATCTAGTGTTAGTTGGTGGTATCCATCTTCCAGGTCAATTTTGCTAAATATTCTTGCTCCGTTAAGTGCTGAGATTACGTCGTCGATGGTGGGTGTTAGGTGTCTTTCTCTTTTGATTGCTTTGTTTGCTGAACGCATGTCTATGCATAGACGAAGCTGCTGGTTATCATGTTGTTTTGGTACTAGTACTATTGGTGATATCCATGGTGTTGGGCCTGTTGCTTCTTCTATGATGTCTTGTTCTTTTAGTCTGTTTAGCTCTGCTTCTAATGATTTCCGTAGATGAAAAGGGATTCTTCTGTGTTTTTGTGCTATTGGTGGTATCTTTTCATCAATGTGTAGTTTAACGGGTTGTTGTCTCAGTTTTCCTACGCCTTTGATGATGTTTGGGTGCTCATGTGCAATGTATGTCATATCTATTTTGTTTGTCACGTTGTATGTGATGTTAATTAATTTCAAATTCTTGCAGGTCTCATAGCTTAAGAGTGGGTCACCCTGTCCTTCTATTACATACACGTCCGATTTAGTGTAGTTTCCTTTGTGTTCAAAATTGCCAGAAAACTTACCAATTACTTTTAAATTTTGAAATGTGTTGTATGGGTATATTGCACAATTGCTTGCATACAACTTGGTGTTAGGGATGTTTTCAAACGTTGTTTTGTTTATGATATTTACTGAAGACCCTGTATCTATGATGAAATTGAGATACTTGCTATTGAGTTTAACTTTTGTTGTAGGTATGCTTGTTCTATTTACTGTTAGACTGTATGATTGTTCTGAATCTGAGCTCACTTGCTCTATTTTATTGCTGTGTTTGATATTTTGTTTTGTTTTGCTTTGTCGGTTGTTGATTACAGGATTAAGTGATTGTTTATTTGGGTTATCCTTTGAACTGAGGCACTCTTTGGCAAAATGCCACATTGACATGAACATTTATGGCACTTGGAGTTGCTAGCTGGACATGTTTTCCTTCCCTTTTCGTGCCAATTATTTCCACAGTTTTTGCACAGCCTGTTTTTGTTGTTTTGTGTTTTGTGGTAGCTGCTAGTTTTGTTTGTGAATTCCTTTTTGTTTTCTATAGCTTCCATTTGTATCTGTGTTGTTTCTAAAGCCTTTCCATGCTGTAACAACTTCTCGAGACTGGGTTGTTCAGTGAGTCCGAAGTGTCTCAACTTTATGCTGTTGGTGTTTAGAATAATTTGAGATTTGATCTCATTTTCAGTGTTACTAAATTCACATGTTTTTGACAGCTTTAAGAGTCTTGCATAAAATTGATCTGTTGTTTCACCTTGCTTCTGTTTTGCCTGGCGAAAATTGTATGTTTCGAAGTCTTTGTTAATTTTTGGACTAAAGTATTTGTTTAGTTTTTCTTTCGCTACGTTATATGCTGAGGGATTGTCGGATGGGGACTCGGTTTCGGGTTTGAGGTCGGATAAGGATTGATATAAGTCATAAATGTCCTCACCTGCATAATGCAGCATCATGGCCTTTTTTCTTTCTTCGTTTTCTATGCCAACTGCCAATAGGTAGTTTTCGAATCTGTTGATCCATCTTTCCCATCGTTGTCCTGCATTGTTTCCATTTTCTGTGATATTGAACGGTTCTACAGGGGTTGTGTATGCTAACGCCATTCTCTCTGTGTTGATGCACTTGATTTTGTTTTCACTGATTGTTTACTTTTATCTTTGTTTCCTTTTGTCTTTTATCCTCGTCGCCAAATTGTGATGTTTTGATATAAATAAAAATGCCTTGTGTTTGTTTTATTTCTATTTATAACACTTTAATTAATATAACTTTAATATACATTATATTGCGTTTGTTTTGTTCTGTTACAACTTTTAACTAACTGTCAATCTCGTGTCTCTGTGTGTGTCAAGATCTTTTGTTTAGAGGTGTGTTTGTGTGTGTGTTGCTTTAGAGGTGTGCATGTGTTCAGATTACTACATCCCTAAGAGTAAAAGTGTTACTTCCGGTCCGAATTTCGAAATTTCATATATTTAAAAAATATTGCAAATCTAGCACTAAATACTTTTGTACTCTTGATAAAAATATATAGAATGCATAATTTACGACATATTCGCAAAAAATCGCTATTCGATAAGAGTAAAAGTGGTACTTCCAGTCTGAATTTTGAAATTTTTTTTATACAAAAGACATCGAAAATTACGTTTTAAATACTTTTAAACCCGTAACGTACCTGTCTAAAAAGCATGACTTGCGAAATATTCGCAAAAAACTAATTTTCGATAGGAGTAAAAGAGCTACTTCCGGTAGCAGCTTCGAAAAACTTTTTCAATAAAATTGTTCTCAATTTTAATTTCAAGTACATATGAATTCTTTATAAATTTGTTTAAACTTAGTAGTTGACGAAAGATTGGCAAAATTTAATTTTTTCACTAAAGTAAACTGCTACTTCCGGTCTACCGATTTTACTGAAAAACTTAATCAGATCTCAAGAGGGAGATGAGACACGTAAATACAAAATTTGGAATTCATATCTACAGCGGTTATCGTAGTCACATAGAGACACACAGACATTTTTTAAAAACCACTTTTTCGGTATCAGGGGACTTCAAAACGTGGACATCTGCAAAAATCTCGAGGTCGAAAATTTCAGAATACTTCCTTATATCCTCCGTATAAGAAAGTAAAAATGGATTAACCACATTAGATGTGGCTATTAATTCCAAGTGACTTCGGATGTGGCCTTCGGCAAAAGTCAGACGCAGTTTTTAATAGAAATCCAGGTTTAATAACATTGCGGCAATTGTGTATGCTAAATACGCTGAAATAAAAGAAAATTTCCAGTACGCACCAATAACCAGTTGCGATGTAGAAAGGACGTCTTCTATCTACAAGGATGTACTTAATTCAAAGAGAACAAGTCTTACAGAAGAGAAAATGAACAAATAGTAAGGTATTTTGTATTTTATAATCACCAGCCACTTGTTACTCAATTATATAAATAAAATTAAAACCTCTTTAAAAATACAGCATTTCAATAGCGCGCCCATTGGCGATGAGTCATGACTCGCTCGATTCCGCACCCTACTCATGAGTGCTGGTTGGTCCGGAAGTTGTAAAAAATGTGAAGCTCCTATATTATTTAACGTATCTATTATTGCCCGATTATTGTCGTCAGTTATGGTCACTGTTGACAATATAGTTCTTGCCAATGCCTGGTGAACTAAAATATGACCCCTGACAGCTCTTGAATATGCGTGCCCCGTCAGCATCTTTTCTGTGGACTGTCTTGCGTAAATGGTGCTAAGAACATCCTGCAGCCCACTACCATCCGTTATGTATCCAATAGCCCCCATAAAAGACATCAGGAGGTGGAAGCCACCTAGGCGCACGATTACTGATGATAATGGAGATTCAGAATTGCAAGAAGCCACTATCTCTCTGGCTTTGTAATACAGAGGCTGGTCAAACGTCACGAAGCAGCATTTTTGTTTATCACCTCTTCGTTTAACTGAATCAAGTAGAACAGAGTATATAGTGTCAGGGTCTCCTGGAGGTGCATTCAGGAATGGTAGGCACAAGGTACGAGATTTCTGAAATGGCTGATCAGAGGTAATCTTGTCTATGAATCCGTTCCACCCTGGGACGTCTGGGTGCTCTCTCCATTTCCCATACAACCACAAGAAGTCACTGGCTGAGGGTTTTATCGCATCGATCGGGCTTCGTACGTCTACATCATAGATACAAATTGACTTAAGGCCATCCTGCTTGGTTTTTTGAAAGGTAACCAAGGGTATGTTTCCGATTTCCTCAATTTCTTTGGCTTTGGGTACCTTTTTCAATCTTTTAATTCTTGCCTATGACCAGGCTGAGGAGTGAGGGGTTATACATTGGAGCCCACCCATAGCATGCCATGTGTTGGAGCCGTCAATCGTGTCTACGTTAACATCAGCATTGTCGCGCACCCACTGGCTGAAAGAATTTTCCAGAACGACCTGTGGTGGGTCTTGAAGGACAGATGCTTGAAACAGTTGAACTTCAAAATATGAACAAGAAAACACTAGACTTGATAACACATCCAGGAGTTCTCTTGATCCGTACTTCTGATGAAGCGTTGCACCAAGTCCAGCAGCCGAGCAGTGGGGACAGGAAGGGGACAGGAAGGACTGCGGTCTCGCAGCATTAATTATTGCGTAAGCAATAGCACAGGTTTTCGTTTTTTGTTTAGGCCAAGCGGAAGGTATTTTTCCCTTTTTGGGGTTTACAATTGACCCTAGAAGTACCTTAAGGGTTTCTGGAATGTCATTCTCAACGTCCTTCAAAAATTCGTCTACTTTGGGGTAAGTATCAAGGGGATAAATCACTGACCTAATATCCTCGCGGATAATGGCAGCGGCGGCTTTCACTATGTGAAGTCGCTCTTCTTTTTCGTCGACATTCCTGGACTCATACCAAGACCGAGCGCCCATCCACAGACAAAAATACAAACGTTTCGCAGGATCTCTGGGTTCTAATGCATGATTAAAAATGGGCTTGTAGGGATGGAACTTCCTTTGTTTCAAAATCTTTTGAATGAGCGATTTACTAATTCCCAGATGGACTGATCTGCGCCGCAAAGAAAGTTTGGGATAGTTCCGTACTGAATCCATTACAAGAAGAGTGGCGGCGTCGTCATCATCGCGTGCTATATTTTTTTTCTTTACATCCAGTATGGAACCAGTGGATAGGAATTTTTTGACCAATGCTCCTGCACCTCTATTTGAGATGTAAATATCCGGAAACTTTTGATTAAATTCTTCGACAACTAGACGGATCGCTTTATTACCTTTGCCATAGCATTGAATTAGGTAAATTCGTTGGTCTTTTGACAACATTTTCAACTATTATGGTTGATTTTTCTAACTGACAGTTAATTAGATAATTAAATATGGATAATTACCATGACAACGCAACTTAATTTCTGGGACTTTAAAAAATTTTCAAATAAAACGACCAATTTTTCGATTTTTATCTTAAACTAAAAGAAATTTTGAAAAGGTTAAAACTGACTTGGCCGTTTCGAGACATGCAAAAACTTTTATCAAGAATACATTTTTCTTGTAAAATGCAAAATAAAAAAGTTTTTCCTCTTTGGAACTCGATCCGTGGACATACTGTATACAGGGAGTAGTCATTAAATACCTTGGTGCAGAAGCTTTGTAAAAGACAAGTACTTGTTTTCCTTTAAATGCGCCCGATTTATCTCTGTTAAGATCGCTTCCATTAATATTGAACGAATATCGCACTAATTGTGATTTTGTTTTTTTTTTGTTTCTAATGCAGTTTTGCATAATAGCAATTCATAACGTCTTTGTTCATATTTTACTGTAAAATTTGTAATTATATTGAGGATTGTGTTCTTGATCTGATCAGCTGTAACTTGAATGAAATTGTATATTTTAATTTACATTTAATACTTTATGCTAATATACAGGCTGACCAGTTCACCAGGCCAACTCTAAACTTCACTGAGCAACGTAATTAATTTTCATTACTTGTTGTTTGTGACTGTTCTTGTAAATCTACTGCTTAGACCATGATTAAAACTGTTTTGTTGACTTGTGAATGTTTGTTTCTCATTTTGTTACCTAAGTGCTTTTAATTGATCATTCTCTTGGGTCAATTCACTTTGGGATAGAGATTAATTTTCAAAGAGATGGCGCCGGGTACTCCATCCACCTCTGTCTCGAGAGAACCTATGCCCACACATGAATGAGCTAGCGGCATAATCTCTGTCTTTGATTTTCATCGCACTTGGGAAGCAAAAAGGTAAGGTGTCTGAAGGTGGTCACACAGTTTCCGAAACGTAATTTGAAGTTTTATTTGTGGATTGAAGCCAAAGTTGATTCAGTTTATTTTGACGTAACAAATTTACCGTCGAATGGAAATATAGTATGCGTATGCGCCATATTTGACTGCGCTTCTGGCCTAATTGGTTTTAGGGCTAGATGTCCCGTTCATAGGCACGGGCGTAGCAAATTTTGGCACCCAACTTTCGGGGCCCTTTTAAAGAATAAATTGTAACGAATTTCGGGAAGAGATAAGGGGTTTTGAAGATGCCCTAAAATTTTTGTCGAAACTTTCAATTTCTTTTTTTTCTTTCTACATGAACTGAAGCGGCTTGGCTTTTGATTTTGCTCTTGATTTTGGTGGAGACTGTACACTTCAGGTCGCCTTACGTTGTGTATGTCTTTTTTTTTAAGTGTTACCTGTATTTATGTAATTGTAGGTGTTTCGGGACACAAAAATACTGTTGTCCTTGGGGATATATTTATCGTAAGGTATACATTGGTATACTGAGTTATATTTTCGTTCCGGATTTCGAATAAACCGTCTGCAGTGCTGAAAACTTTTAACTCTTGTATTATTGAAGGGAACTTTGAAACTTTTGCAATTATCGTTTGGGGTTCTCAAATTTAAGTGGTTCTTGGTGACCTTACATTTAGAGATTGAATTTTTAGCGTAACGTATCGTGACATTTTACGTCAATTATTGTGATTTATTTTATCGCATCGAGTCTTTAGCGGAATTAGGTCTATTTTTGAGACCACGTATTGTTGCAAGTATCGAATTTGATTTTTGACCATCGTCAGGGAATCTTCTTGTGACTTTGTGTTTTGCGATTATTTGTGGACTTGTCTAGCTTGTGTGTTTTGTGTAAACTTACCTGGGGTATAACGGAATTTGGCATTTGGATGGCGGAGGTTAAATTGATGGAGGTTTAGAGTACTATTAGATCAGATATTATTTCGTGATTTTACCATTTTGTAGTGTGACTTGTATGTGTTTAATCTATCTTTTATTTTGACTTAATTAATTAATATATTAATATATTAATGGAATTAATATTTTCGAATCTGTTTCGTCACTGTGGGTCATCGCTTATGCAGTCAGTCTCATAGTTTTTTTTTTGTAGTTGTATCGCCCTTGAGTTAATAGTAATAGTACAGTAATAATAGATATCGAGTAATAGGTTATTTAATAATTATAATATGGGATTATGTGGGATTTGTCACTTCTTAATGTTTATGCGGATAATTGAGCGCTTTTAAGATTTGGCCTTGGCTGTGTTTGTGTGGTCTTCAGTTGTCTTGACCTTTCATGGATATCACTTTTGCAAATTGTTTATCGTATATTTGGTTGGAATGAATTTTGTTATATGGTATATTTTCGTATTATTTTCGATAAACCTTTTCGTACCGTTCATGTCGTTATTACCGTTGATTTCGTTAATGTCGATGATACCATTAATTCATTCTTTATGTTAGGGATAGATTGCACTACTGTTTTTTCGTTAAGTACTCTAACAATTTTAGTATGGCACAGGTGCAAGTGGTGTTTGGCGAACGGTAAGATGTTTTTAAAGTGTGTGTGATTGTCCCATATAGGATCATTTTCGTTTGTCTAATTTCGATAATACTTGTATGTATGTATTGGATAATTACATTTTCTCGACCCTTTTTTCCTATCTTCGTGGAGTATAAACATGTTTGAATTTCGGTTTTACAGTTTGACTTATCGTGTGGAGCCTTCTACCTGTTCACCTTATTTATCGTCTCGTATCGTATCGTAAAAGAATCCGTATTGTTCGGGATTATTGAACTAATTGGAAGGTTATCGTATCGTTTGGAGTATCGTCTCGTACCGTATCTTGTAGCCACTTATGTGGGATAATTTGTATCTGCACGTCAAAAGTCAACAGATTTAATTGAATTCTTACCTTAGTTTAATTGCTTCATGAGATAGTAGATGGTTTACTACTGTCCATCTTTTCTTTTGTGGGTACTAGAAATTTTCTGTTTGTACTGTTTAGTTTTGTGGTTTTTAGTAACTTTACACTTGTGTGTTGTATGTTTTGAAATCTTTTGATTTCTTGTAACGAACTTTTGTTCGTTATCTTCCGTATGACTTCAGGATCATTTGTCATCATGAATAGGTTTTTTTCCGATCTAAATTTAGTTGTGGATGACGATAATGCCGTCGAAACGTGTCGTAGAGATTCGGAAGATTTTGTGTGTCGATCTTCTGATTTTTCGAGATGCCACCGTAGAGCATTATAATTCGTCTACAGATACCCTATGAGAAATCTAAGCTCAGTTACGATCGTTAGTCCAGTTTGTGGTATTGTATGAGCCACTTGTGATTTCTTGATGACCTTAGCAGACATTTATTTAGGTCCAATTTATTTCCGATAATCTGCTAATATTTTTGTTGGACTTTAGTATTGTGTTAGTTCCAGGTAATACGTCATCGAGCTTGTTGTCTTGTTTTGTTTAGGTACTTGGAGTGTCGAACATCTTAAGGCACAACCTAGTGATGAGTGAATTCTGTAAATTTCGGTTTGCAGGTAGGCCTAACGAATATACCTGTGGGTTAAATGCCTGGGCGTAAAAGGCGTCCCAAAAATTATCTTTTTCCCCGTTTCGTTTAATATCTTCAATTTTGGTTGTCGTGGGTTCGACGTATTTTCCTTGCGTGTTCTGATCTGGGATATTTTCCCTATGTTTTTGTCGATAGCCCATACAGCGACGATTGAATTGGGTGGAATGATTTCGTGTAACTCTGTATGTTACTTGAGTATTGTATAACTTAGTTAGTTTAAGTTATTTTCGACTTCCGTGTAACTTTTATAAGTTATGTATTTTCGTACCGATTTTGACTTTTAATAATAATAATAATAATAATAATAATAATAATAATAATAATAATAATAATAATAATAATAATAATAGACTATATATTTGTAAGACCTCTGTTACATAAAATTGTCAATATTTTCAAACTTGTAATGCATTACAATTGTCTACTAATGACATAATACTAATACTAACAACACTCTTAACAAATAACAAAGAAGACAGAAAAAAAAAACACAAAATAATAAAATCAAATAATAAATCAAATAAGATCATTTGTATATAGAAGAGGAATGACTAGTGTCTAAGGAATTCTTCTATTGTGTAGTATTCTCCATTAATCAAGTGGTTCTTCACTTTTCTCTTAAACAAGCTGATTGGGAGGCCCTTAAAGCTCGGCGGCAGGTTATTGTATAATTTCGACCCCCAGTAAAAGATGGATTGCTGCGAGGAACACACCCTATGATGTGGGATCCTCAGCCAGTCCCTCTCACGGGTTGAATACCCATGATTGTACCCATTCGTGGTAAAGGCCTCCTTGTTGTTGTGTACATACACCACTGCTGAAAGTATGTAGATCGATGTTAATGTCAATATTCCTTCCTCCCTAAATCGTGTTCTACATGTTTCATTCACCTTCAAGCCACACAGCATTCTGATGGCCTTTTTTTGTATCACAAAGATCCTCCGAGCCTCCGCAGATGTTCCCCAGAATAGTATCCCATAGCACAAATGCGAATGAAAGTTCGCGAAGTAAGCCAGCCTTGCTGCCACATGAGTTGCAATATATTTTAATCTTTTGATGGCATACAGTGCTGAGGACAAAGTGCGAGCCAAACCATCTATGTGCTGATGCCATCTCAAATGCGAATCAATAGTGACACCCAGAAATCTTGCAGAAGTATTTTGGTTCGTATTTCTGGTACTGAAGACAACGTTTTGAGTTTTATTTATGTTTAACTTTAACTTGTTGGCGGTGAACCAATCACTCACCACTTGCACTGCGTTTTCCGATCTTAGTTTAGTTTCCTGATTGGTTTTCCCCTGCACCACAACGGAAGTGTCGTCTGCGTAAAGACACAACTCTGCTCCAACCACACTAGTCGGTAGATCATTGATATATATAATAAATAGCAGAGGGCCCAGTATGGAACCCTGTGGTACTCCAAAGTGTATTCTCTTGAGCTGTGATTGTTTGTTGTTCCATTCCGTTAGTTGCATTCTATTTGCCATATAGGATTTCAGTAGGTCCAGAGGTACCCCCCTTACTCCATAATACATAAGCTTCTCGCATAAAACATCAGGACTCACAGTATCAAACGCCTTGGTTAGATCCAGTAGGTTGATTTCAGCGTAGTTGTTATTGTCAAATGCTTGATATATGTATTCGGTGATTTGCATTATTCCAGTAGTCGTCGAACGACCCCTTCTATATCCATGTTGCTCGGAAGATAAATATCCCTTTGCTTCCAAATAGCCTACCAATCTCGATGCTATCGCTTTTTCAAAGATTTTGGAGATTGCTGGTAGAATACATATTGGGCGATAGTTGCTACAGTCACCCTTGTCACCCTTCTTGAACACAGGCAATACTTTTCCCACTTTTAAAGGTGTTGGAAATAGGCCATTTTCTATACATTTGTTGAAAAGTATGGTCAGTGGTGTTCTCAGTTCGTTAACAATTTCCTTAAGAAAATTTGTCGAGATGCCATACACATCCACTGTATTCTTGGATTTAAGGCTCCTTATGATCATCTCTATTTCATCGGGTGCTATCGGGGCAAAGTAAAATGAGCCAGCTGTGTTTAAAGACAGAGCAGACAGCAACTCACTGTACGTTTGTGTTGGCTGTATGCAATTAGCCACTTCCTCACCCATGCCACAAAAATATTTATTCATGTCCTCCGCGGATAATGACGAAGTTACTGGCTTTTCTACATTTGTAGGCCTTCTCTCAGCATTGATTAACTTCCAGACCGCTTTTATTTTGTTGTCGCTTTTCTCTAAATAGTCAGTATTAGCTTTTTGTTTTAGTTCTGTAATTTTTTTACTATATTGGTTCTTGAGCTCTCGATATATTTTGTAGATAGTTTGGTTCTTAGTTATTCTTGCTACACTCGCCCACGCGTCCAGTGTGTTTTTCAACTTAATGACTTCATCGCTCACCTCACAACTCACTCGCGTATCTTTTTTTGCTTTTACCTTTTTTTCGGGAAAACAGTACTCAAATGCATGAACGAATATCCCGTGAAATTGTTCGAACATCCTGGCAGCGTCCAATGTTTCGTCCATCAAGAGAACTTCATCACTAATAAGTGCTTTGAATGCTACAATATTTTTTTTGTTCATAATTCTTACTTCTTTTACTGTTGTTGTGGGTTCTTTTGGTGTGGTCGAACCATTATATTGAACAATCTGTGCCATATGATCAGATAGATGGAGATTAATTGTTTGTTTGACTAGATTTTGAGCTTCAACATTTGTGAAAACATTATCTATGAGAGTACAACTCGTATTCGTTATTCTGGACGGCTCTTCAAAGATCTGCTCTAAACAATAAGTGTTAAGTAGATTACGTAAGTCCTCTATCGTTGTGGTGTTTATGATAAAGTTAACATTGAAATCACCCGCTATAAAAACTTCTTTTCGTATCTTTTCCATATTTAATAGGAAGACCAATTCATTGATTTTTTGTGTAAATATATTCATCCTTCCCGTTGGGGGCCTATACAATGCAATAATTATTAGTTTGGAGGTTGTAAATTCAACTGCTGATATTTCAATTTCCTTTTCCATAGATAATCCCACTATATCCTGTCTTTCTACCACTTTATCTCTTAAATTTGTCATAATTAAGGAACCTCCATGCTTATTATTAGTTCTACAGAAACAGCTTATTATATTAAAGTTTTTTATTTTTACATTCTCCAGTCTTTCTTTATTCAGAAAGTGTTCCGTTAAGCACGCTACGTTTACCTTGTTAGTTAGTAACTCTATTTCCAATGCGTCTATCTTTTTTAGCAAGCCCTGTATATTGTAGTTAAGTATATTTAATGTTGCTGTTTCTGTTATATTTAAATTTTTTCTAAAATCTTCTTCCGTGATAAGTTTTTGTGCGTCTCGTGTTCTTATTTCTCGCGCTCCGGTAGTGATAATTTTTTCTGACAAACCCCCGAAAAAACCGCACGCAGATGTTGTTTGGCCAGTTTGTGGCTTCAAAGATTTTGTCGTCTTCCAGTATGCCCGGAAATCCTATTTTAAAGGCTCTATAGTTCTCTTTAGTTGTGTAATCTATCTTTGTAAATGTTTCAATTATTATATCGTTTGTATTAAATTTATTGCTTAAAAATTCCACGAGTTCATTGTCCGTATAATTTACTCTAAATCTGTCTGCATATATCCATTTCCTCTCCGTTTTTCGAAACGCTACGTTTTCATTAATATTACCAATAGTTTTTCTTTGAGAGTTTTTGTTTGCATTTCTTTTATGTAAACTGATACTGTCGTCTTTCGATTTATTTTGATTCTCGGGTTGTTTGTCTATTGCGTCCATGTCAATAACGCCATTTGTTGTACCCGCCAAGTTAGAATTTCTTGATGTACACTTCATATTTACAGTTTTCTGTACTATTTGTGTTTCTCTAGCATCTCTTGTATCATCTATTATGTTTAAATCTTGGATCTCTTTACCAGATGTCTCTGTGTACTCCTTGTTGTGTGTTGTATATTTGTTATTGTTTTTATTTTCTATTCTTTTATCCTGTTGTATACCCGCATGCAGACCGTCATCGTTATATAATTTCCAATTGCAAGTTTTTTCTTGTATTTCTTCCAATACCCTATCATACCTATCTTCCATTTGCCTGATATGTTCTTCCAACTTATCAAGCCTCACCTCTTGGTTTATTATTTCCATTGTTTCAAAAGTGTGTTTATCGTTTTCTTCACCGTCGCTTTTACTTTCTGTTTGACTATACTGTAATATTGTTCTTTCCAGCAGCTTACTATTTGCTGCATGTATTCTATTCTTCAGTGCTTCTATTTCTACCTCCTTTTCCTTACATTTATAACAGGCTATTGGCTTTTTTATTTTTTCTTCTGATTCACTTACTAGTTCTTCCTTCTCAATGCTCTCATATTTTGCCTTTAATTCCTCCATTCCCTTTTCCATTAAAGTTATTTCCTTGTTTTTGTTTTCTAGTTCCTCCATTTTATAGGTTATATTGCTGCAGCAATGTACTTTTCTTCTTTCGTCCACGTAAATGCCAGATACTTTTAGTAGACAACTTGGATGGAATATATTTCTACAATCACTACATGTTACACAAGTTTTCACTTCTTTTGTACACTTTTTGCAGATCATCGCTACTGACAAAACAATAACACTCTTAACTTGACACGTCGCGATACAGTTTTTTTTTTTTTTATACCGATCTCGACTCTTTCGTACCGATTTTGACGTTCCGTACCGAATATGACTTTCGTGTTGTTTACGAGTATGTGTTACCGATTTTATGACTTTCGTATCGTAGCATTTCTAGAACCATTGCCATTTTTGGGATTTCGTTCTGTACCGTCTGGTCTAGAATTTGCACTGATAGATATTCTATCATACCGTATGTGTCGACTTGACGCTCTTTCGCTCCTGAATTGACCTTTCGTGTGACGGAGTTTGGCTCAGTCAGTCGGCTGCCTTACTGTTCACCGTCTTGGGGATTGAGTCCTGACAATCCCATCGTTATCGTATTCGCGTTTTTTTGTTCGGGATTCTATTATGACAGTTATTCCTTCTTTGTGTTGGTGTTTCACCTTCAGTGTTTCAGTCTGTGATAGGCTGTCATAGACTTTAAACTCATTTGCCGTTAACGTATTTTGTTTAGCCACCCTTTCGTCCCTTGTTTTTTTGTTTTACTTCCTTATCTTTATTTCGTAATCAGCCGGTATTGGGAACTTGTTGAGTGATCCTGATTTTCTTTTATTATACCTTTTCGTTCATTTTCAAACTTTCGTTTAATTTACATCGATTCGCCGAAGGACTCAAGTTTTATTGGTTCGGTGGTTGAGTCAGTTGTGGCTTGGGGTGTCGCTCGGGGACATTCGCTTTTGACTTTCCCATCTCAGTCGTTCCGACTTTTCAATTTCGTATCGTTGTTCTTGTTTATTACCCTGTCGTGTTGTACTTTTGAACCTTAGTGTGTGTCGTCTGGGCTTACTGGTTAAGTAATTTACAAGTAAATTACTTCTTTTGGGTTCGGGGGGAATTGTTACATTTTCCTTTTAATTTTGATGCCTCAGTTAACATTTTACATTTTTTTTTCCTGTATACTCCCTGCGGGTTGCCGTGTACATGTCCTCTGAATTTGTCCATGTGTTGGTGAGATGCTTGGAGTTACTCTTTAATCGCCGTCGGGATGTCCGTTATTTCATTTTCGGTTTGTGTGGTATTTCCCTTGACTAATTTACGGTTCTCATCGGGAACCATTATATTTTACTTCAATTATAGTAATTAATAAGTGGTTGATATTGTTCCGCTAGCGCCACCTGTCATCGGTGGTTAACGTTAGTCTGCTTGGGGTTATTTAATTGATTCCGAATTAATGTCTTTATTTTTATTTTTTAATTACTGTAAATATTCTGTTCGAAATATGAGTGTGTATTTGTGCATTGCTCCCGGTAATTTGTAAATAGTCTTTCATTTTGGTTCATTGGTATAACAACGGCAGATTTCGCTTTGCGTAGCACAGATGGCTCTGTTTGTGGGGAATTTCATTTTAGTCTGCGAGTATCTGACACTCTTTGGGTCGGTTGCTTGGAGATTGGTGTGTTATCGTTGCAGCGTATGATTAAATGTCTACCGTACTTTTGCTATAAAGATTATAATGTTTTATTTGCCGTTTTGAGTTAGTGGTACGCTAGATAAATGCGGATGGTGCAAAAGTACGAAGATTTTCCTGTTAGTCCTGTCTTCGTATGTGTTACGGATTTGTTTAGCCGACATTCATTTGTACGATCATCGCTGGTCTTGTTTGCTTTCTAATGTTATTTAGCTTCGTAGTAATTATCCTTTTGTTCCCCTTAATTTTTAGCTGTTAGGATGACCTGGATTAGTCCAGATTAAAGATGCACGACATGTTTTAAATTCCATGTGCATTGACATCATACCGACGCCATCTTGTTGCTGATGTAAAAATAGTACATTGGATTAATGTAATTCAAGGAATTTCACTGCTGGAAGAATTACCACCGTGGCTTTCGACTCACATTTCCGTCATCCGGAAATTCATCTATGGGTGATGTGCTTTATGAGTGGGATTCTTGTGCTCGTAGAGATAAGTAGCACAAATTTTATTTCCTTGAATTTTTGGAAGTTAACTTAGGTTAATTACGCCATTTATATTGACTGCTAATGTATTAGAGATTAATTAGTAAATTGTAACATTTGTTTGGCCTTTGTGTGTCATGTTGAACCCCGATATAAGAACTTGATCGGAGGTTATAAGACAGTTTGTCTTTGTGATTTAGGATTTGTTATGATATTTTCTTTTTTTTTGTTCTTTAAATGCTATTCAGAGTTAATGTCCGAATAGTCAATTTCTGTTAATATAATATTGGCAGTTTGGTTAGAAATTACATCGTTGTTCTAGTTAATGGCCTAGTAGTTATTCTTGTTAATATTTTGTAGATCAAATTTAATGAGATTATAATTTGTCATGATATTTTAAACAACGTTTTAAACTTAACGATTTCATTTATTTATTGCTTGAATTTTAAACCAGCACTTGCTGTTGTATTTGTATTACTTTTGTGGATATCCTCTTGCAGTAGCAAGGGCGAACTATTTATGTGAGGTTGTTTTGTGAGGGCCTATCCTCAGTTGATACCTGTTTAAATTTTGTGATTAACTGCTAAATAATTTAATATCTGTATATACAGGGAGTAGTCATTAAATACCTTGGTGCAGAAGCTTTGTAAAAGACAAGTACTTGTTTTCCTTTAAATGCGCCCGATTTATCTCTGTTAAGATCGCTTCCATTAATATTGAACGAATATCGCACTAATTGTGATTTTGTTTTTTGTTGTTTCTAATGCAGTTTTGCATAATAGCAATTCATAACGTCTTTGTTCATATTTTACTGTAAAATTTGTAATTATATTGACGATTGTGTTCTTGATCGGAACAGCTGTAACTTGAATGAAATTGTATATTTTAATTTACATTTAATACTTTATGCTAATATACAGGGTGACCAGTTCACCAGGCCAACTCTAAACTTCACTGAGCAACGTAATTAATTTTCATTACTTGTTGTTTGTGACTGTTCTTGTAAATCTACTGCTTAGACCATGATTAAAACTGTTTTGTTGACTTGTGAATGTTTGTTTCTCATTTTGTTACCTAAGTGCTTTTAATTGATCATTCTCTTGGGTCAATTCACTTTGGGCTAGAGATTAATTTTCAAAGAGATGGCGCCGGGTACTCCATCCACCTCTGTCTCGACAGAACCTATGCCCACACACGAATGAGCTAGCGGCATAATGTCTGTCTTTGATTTTCATCGCACTTGGAAAGCAAAAAGGAAAGGTGTCTGAAGGTGGTCACACAGTTTCCGAAACGTAATTTAAAGTTTTATTTGTGGATTGAAGCCAAAGTTGATTCAGTTTATTTTGACGTAACAAATTTACCGTCGGATGGAAATATAGTATGCGTATGCGCCACATTTGACTGCGCTTCTGGTCTAATTGATTTTAGGGCTAGATGTCCCGTTCATAGGCACGGGCGTAGCAACCGATTTTACTGAAAAACTAATCAGATCTCAAGAGGGAGATTATACACGTAAATACAAAATTTGGAATTGATATCTACAGCGGTTTGACCGCTATAGTGGTCACACTTAGACACAGACACGCAGACAGACAGACACACACACAAACAGGGACATTTTTTTAAAACCACTTTTTCGGTATCAGGGGACTTCAAAACGTGGACATCTGCAAAAATCTCGAGGTCGAAAATTTTCATCATCACAATACTTCCTTATACTACGTATAAGAAAGTAAAAACTTTAAATTGATGCAAAATTTAGTGTTTCAAAATTGACTGAATTAAAAAACTGAGGCAGATATATTACGTAGAATTTTATTCTCTACAACTTTTAGTCCACGTGTATTTTCAATAGTAGTATCTGTTTTCGTGATATGTGATCTTGGAAGGCCGCATAATGTAAGGTTGCACCAAAGTACGAAATTTTTTTCGTTTTTAACATTCGATTTTGGCTATACCACTAAACCGAATTTTATTTTCTAAATGTCAGTCGACGCATAATTTAGTCCTCTGTATTTTTAAATAGAATGACATTTTCCGTCGGACGAACCGTTTTCCAGCTACAAGCAAAAAAATAAAAAAAGGTGCAAAACTTGGCGGTTTTTCGGCTACTAAACGTTAAGCTCACCACCTGCGATGGTGCAAACTCAGATTACACGCATTCAGGACCAAATAGAGGTTTTAAAATGATTTCCAGCTTGCTGGAAATTAATTCCTCAAAATATATTAATTTGATTGGCCTATATACGTTTTTAATACTTCTACCACTTTGTCCTATATATATAGCTTCACAATTTTGCCATTCGATGGAGTATACTCCTGATTTCTCTAGTTTATCTGTTTTGTCTTTGATGTTATTTAACATTGTACCCAATTTTGTGTTAATGATCCATACTATATTAATATCTAGCTTTCTCAATATTTTATTTATTTTTTTTGTGATAAGGGGGATATATGTAATCACATGCCAAGTAATTTTATCCATGGATGAATAAGACAAATTAGGTACAATGTTAAATAACATCAAAGACAAAACAGAGAAATCAGGAGTATACTCCATCAAATGCCAAAATTGTGAAGCTATAAATATATATATATATATTTATATATAGATGCTTTAGATTGATTTTGTTAACAACCAGCCACTTTCACTGATGTGATCTATTATGAATATATAGATTTTTACTGTTTATAAAACAGAATTTGGGTTCACACGTGTGTGCGTCAACACGTGTTAGTTGACGCACACACATGTGAATAGCAAAATTGTTTGTTGATGCCATGTAATTGTTGATAGTGTTATGTATTTAACAATAAGAAAGAAATTACAGAGCTATGAAGAAGTTTATTAATTGAATAAACGAAACGTTGCACATGTAATTGAAGGGGCGAGTGGATGAATGTGCTATGTTACAATTTTTTAAAAATTGAGATTTTTTGGTGGAAGAATATGTTATGTGCTACTGCATCTTGCCACGGACTTTCGTGGTTAAAATACACTGTTTCTTAGAGTTATGGAATGGAAGATTGTGCTATGTTACATCATTTTATGGACAGCAAATGGATGAACATGCTATGTGCCATTAAATGTACATATCACGTTCATCGACTCTCTCTCTGTGTAAAGTTTCAACTATAGGGTGGAAGAACGTGCTAAGTTTAATCTAACCATGCGCAGATATAACAAAATAACATAACCTGTAAGTTTCGTCAGTTTTGTGTGTCAGAACCACAATAATAGGTGCTCAATGTTTTTGATTGTTAAGCATAATTATTAATTAAAACGACAAAAATGATATCAAGAGGCCAAAAGATTTTACAATTACTGAAAAACACAAAAGATAAACAGCCAGTTTTAGAAATAATCGGTGCGCAAGACTTTAAAGACTGTAATGATATGAATGTAAAAAAAATGGTGGTACTATCTGAAACGACGTCAAACAATAATAATAATAATTCTTTGGAAACACCAAATGGTAAGTAATAAAATAGTAGTTATATTATACACCGAGGTTGTGAAGACAATAATTTTCTAGGCCGAGCTTATTTATACAAGGTGCGAGGGCTAGAAGAGTTTTCACAACTGCGGTTTAAATGCAATTTTTTTCCCTACTAGCACATTAAGAGCAGATTGCACCAACGTTTCTTAAATTAACAGTTAAAAATAATTGTTGCATGTTTATAACAATGGTTGCTGTTGATTTAATCTGGGGTTAAATTTAACAAACGTTGGTGCAATGAATGAATCTTATAAAAACATTTTAAATTTGATCTTGACATTTCAATCTGACGTTAGTGTCTTTATTTGTGACATCATTTATCATCTGGCATGACATTTTTAGTAAATTATTTACCTAAAAGGTATCATTATTAACCTAGATAGAGAAAAACAGCTTCATAATTACAAAATAAGAGTGTTAATAATGATATGTTTCTAGGCTAGTAGTGGAAAAAATAAAATATTACGTTTTACATAAAATTATTATTGTTCTGTTTGTAGAAGCAGAAAATGTTAAGACGTTCGCTATTTTAAAGCCTGCTAGTTTTGAGGATACCCAGCCTAGTACAAGTGGATTGAATCAAATGACAAATTTATCGACAGGTAAGATCAGAGTCAATTTTATTATTATTATGCATCGACATTGATATTTTGTATTATTTTTTTTAACTAAAATCGAGTATGGTACTTTGCAGATACATTTAGAGAATCATCTGTTGATAATGGTGATGACGAGTGGATTTTGAAATGCGGTGATAATGAGTTTCAAGAGTGTATGAACGAGGAAAACAGTTCAAGCTCAACTTGCAATGAAACAGACAATTTTCCACAAGCAACTTCTAGTACTGAAGCAAATAAAAAACCTAATACAAGAAGCACAAACACAAGTCAGACGCCAAATACTGAACATGATCCAGTCCATAACATTATTGAAGGCATCATACAAAAGAAAAAGAAAAAAGAATTTTCCGTGAAAGAAAAAGTTAGCAGGAAGAGAATGAGAAATGAAAGTGAGTGGAAGAAAAGAAAGCAAGCGATAGCAAGAGAAAAAGGTTAAGCCTATATTTCTTATAAAGGAAATAAAATGGAAGCAAAAAATATAGTTTCAACTGATCTTTGTAGCAACAAATGTAGGCTAAAATGCAATCAAAAATTTAATATAGAAGATAGGAAACGCGTGCTTACCGAGTTTTATAACTTAAAGGATGTAAATGCGAAAAATGCTTTGCTATTCGGAAGTATTCGATCCCTCCCAGTAGGTCGTAAACGAAAAAATGCAAAAACCCACAAATCGTGTTCCTACAAATATACTATCACACTAAATAATGAAGAACAAATTGTTTGCAAAACGGCCTTTTGTAAACTGCATCAAATAAGTAGAGGCAAAATAGAAGTCATCAAACAAAAAATAAAAAGCTGTGATTCTGCACCATCACAAGATATGAGAGGTCGTCATTCCAACAGACCACATAAGTTAGGCAACAACGTGGTGGAAGCAATAATCGAACATATAAAAAAGTTTCCGTCAGAAGCATGCCATTATTCTAGGAACAGCAACCCTCATAAGCTATATTTATCTCCAGTTTTAAACATGTCGATTATGTATCGTTTGTATTTGGCAGAGTGTAAAACTGAAAAGCGAGGGGTTGAATTTCTTGTGAAAAAATCTTCGTACGCAACAATATTTAGGACAAAATTTAATCTGTCGTTTATGCAGCCTAAAAGTGACACGTGTAGCACCTGCGATGCGGGAAATGCAAATGAGGAACATAGAGAAAATGCTTCGGCTGCATATGAGTATCAAAAGCAGGATAGAGAAATGGCTCGAAAAATTTCAAAAGCGTGTTACATGACGATGGATCTGCAGCAGACAATGCCTTTGCCCAAACTGACAACCTCCAAAGCGTTCTATCTAAGGCAACTTTGGTTTTATAATTTTGGTATCCACCTGGTGACAGTAGACGGCGATAAGTCATTTATGCAAACTTGGACTGACGACATAGCTGGACGCGGTAGTTCTGAAATCGCTAGTTGCTTATACAACTTTGTGAATAGTTGCCAAGAAGTTAAAGACAAACAAAATTTAATTATCTGGTCAGACTCATGCGCTGGCCAGAATAAAAATTTTAATATCATTTGTATATACCAGTTGATGATACAGAAAGGCTTCTTCAAAAGTATAGACCATAAGTTTCCGGAGGTCGGTCACTCCTACTTAGACTCGGACAGAGATTTCGGGAGAATCGAAAAGCATTTGAGACGCCACGAACGTATATTTACGCCGCAGCAGTACCGCGATCTTATAAAGCATGCCTGCAAAAAAAATTCTCAAGTAAACGACATGCATCATTGTTTTAGGGTGATAGAAACTTTACCAAGTCAACTGGGACTAATGCATAAAAAGAAAAACATGTTGAATGAGACAGTCCCATTTAGCGCAATTAACTGGATACGTGTTGAAGAATTTGGTTCTTATTTATATAAAGAAACGTACGATGTTTATACACCTTTCAAAAAAGTATGTCTTTTAAAAAACACCAAACGGCAAACGAATGTAAACTGCGAGTTAACACGATTAAACACAGAGACAAAAGTGGGAAATATATCCGACAAAAAAATTGACAATCTTCGTGTGCAGCTTCCATACATTGACGAAGAATATCGTTGGTTTTACGAAGATTTGTTGGCCAGATACGATAGAATTCACCAACAACCAGCAGAACCAAAAAGAAGGAAGACCAAATAGTTTTTGAATTTTGTTTAATCCATAATATGTATTTTATAACAATAAAGCATTAACATTTAGCACGATCTTCCTTTTACATGTTTGCATTTATATGAGTGGATGGCATGGAAGAATGTGTTATGTGCAATAAATATTTTTTTTAGCAAAAACTAGCAACAATAGGAGTTTTATGTCGTAATGATTATTATGTTTCCATTTAGAGAATTTATATAAAAAATATTGAAGTTTCCGGTTCTAATAATAAAAAATTCACAGAGAAATAACCTAAAATGCATTTTGTGACGATTTAGTTAATTGTAACATAACACATTCATCCACTTGCCCCTTCAATTGTCAGTTTTTATTTTGCTATAATTATCCTAAGACCGACGACAGCGTACTATTAATAGAAAATTTGAAGGATACGACTGTTCTTTTATATATATATACAGTGAAATTCCCCTTCGCGGACGCCCCTCTTACACGGACACCTTCCTTGGACGGACAGTTTCTCATGGTCCCGACCGACTCTCATATAATTTGCAATGCGTTAACTCCCTCTTGGACGGACGGACATTCTCTTGAACGGACGCGGACACAAGAAAATGTTCTCATAAACGGATAAAAAACAAATTATGCCAGAGTGGTTGCAAGACCTAGATTGGAAAATGGCAAAATAAAAAAGAAGCATTTTGTTATTTTTTAACAATGCGACCTCATCCAAAAGACGTTCGATTAAAAAATATAAATCTTGCTTCTGATCCCTAATTGTAGATCAGCTTGTCAATCACTAGATCAGGAGATTATAAAAAACTTCAGAACTTATTACCAAAGTATAGAACTAAACCACCTGCTGGTAAATACTGAAACTGCTGGTACAGCTTTTGAGTTAATTAAGAAAATTACGCCACTGAAGAATACATTTTACTTCGCAAAACCGCTTGGAACCAAGTAACCAAGGAAACAGTTAAAAACTGCTTTCGTAAAGAAGGATTTAAGCATGAAAATATGCAAAGTGAATACCAGTTAGCTGAGGTAGTTACATCTGATCCAGAAGATGACTTACCACTTAACGTACTTGCAGATATCCTCAACAATAATAATTTGTTGGAATTGATTGATAATGAAAACCTTAATAATTTCTTGAAGCTAGTGAGAAATGTGTATCTTGAAGATCCGAAACAGAACTGGAAATTAAAAATCCAGTTGAAATACAAGAACTTTCCGAAGATTCTGATGTCGAAGAGGTTCCAGTACCAACAGACGCTATCCCATGGTGACGCTATTACCCTAATCAATCAGCTTAAACGTTTTGTCGTTGGAGTTCTTTACAAATTACAAATTACTGGATGCCATTTTAAAGAAAAAGTGGAGACAAACAACAATATATGAATTTTTGCGCCAATAAAGTAACATTTCATTTTATGTATTACTACATGCTATTATATTTTGTAAAGTAACAAATCCTTATTTTTTCCTTCAGTTTTAAGTTTTGTGTTTATTTTAAAAACATTTACATACATATACGTTTTAAATTCAGAATGTCCAATTACAGTTTTCATTAAAAAATATATTTTTTCTCGTATTTCTCTTTGGCGGACACCCCTCTTGAACGGACACTTTCAATCGGTCCCGTTGGTGTCCGCCCAAGAGAGATTTCACTGTATATATATATATAATCTAACATAACAATATATAAATACGGCAACAAAGAATAGCAAATATATATATATATATTATACTATTTTTGTAATAAATTATTTAGCACATTTATTAATACAATCTCAATGAGGGTGTGGGTTCAACTATTTTTAATAGGTATCCTCCGGGTGATATTGTGCATTCGTCATCTATATGATTTGCTCTATTACATTTATTTTCAAAGTTTCTATGTATTTAAAAGAATAAACTTCAGGTTTTTAATTCAAAAATTATAGGTTATTTATTTTGATACTGAATGTCAAATGTGGGAACAACTTGCAAATACAAAAATTACTATTCATATTTTACATTGAAAAACATTCTTGTCTTGAAGCTTCGAGACTTAATTGTTACATATTGGTAACATTATTAAAATAGACCTCTAATTTCGTAATACGTTAAAGTGTTATACTTATTGAAGAATTTTAATTAATTCGACAAGTTTTCATATCAAAAATCATATTTACTTAACTTATTTAAGGTATTAAGAAATTGTATTCTACGTAAATACATACATTATTTGTTAAAGTGAAATTTAAAAAAAAATATAACATGGCTTCAAAAAAACATATAACGGTCAACAATTTTCTAAAAAGATTAAATTTTAATTTTGAACTTTATTGAAGAGAAGATATATCTGTTTCCTCGCATTTTTCACGAGTGTAAGTATGCCTTTAAATGTCTATCAATATGAAGTACTTCTTATAAGCTTATTTTTGATCGTTTAAGAATCTATACATGTATATTTTTATATATTTTTTTACCTTGTAGCTTGGTTTAAAATTAGTTCCAAATCCTGATGAATATTTATAGATGTGGTTATTGAATATCCTGTTCTTCTTTGGATACTGGAAAGCAAACTTCTACTGCAAATCTAATGATGTTCGATGGATCCGATGAAGTTTTCACAAGTAGTACTGCATATATTCTTTCACACAACGAAAACAATTTATTTTCACTTTCGAATTAGTGCACTAATATTTCTGGACTATTATTTACCAAGGTACATACATCTGTTTATTAATTTATGATGAAATTTAGAATTTTCTTCTACATCAAAATGATGCTTCCACCATTTCTCTCATGACATTCCACACTTCCTTTGTTTTCATAATTTTCAAGGCATACTTGTATATCATCCCCATTATATTACAATATGAAAATAATTCTATTTTAATTACATTTATACAAATTTTAATAACACATACCCTACAATACGAACACATAATCTTCACATTTCCAAATTGTTCCTTTATCTCTGATATTTAACGATATTAAGTAACAGCATTTAAATTACTGTCATATCCATAAATTGATCAATTCATAAAACGTATTTTGATTTTAATAAATATGAAACGTATTGCTGTGACTCTTACAAATTTATAGATATATAAAATAAATTAAATTTATTTTATTAATACGTAACCGAGAGTCAAGCACGCATCCTAGTGCTAGGCCTTATGCTAGACTATGATACGGTGAACTTTCTGCTGAAAGGTAGGTTAAGCAAAACATTCTACATGTAACTAGCTCAGTTTGAAAATAAATAGTTCTCTCAGGGGCAGAAAATATGACTTGATTCTCCTTCTCTTTAATCATCTCCAGGTCAGGTAAAGAAATAAAATACAAAATAAATCTTAACATCTAATTTATTAAAATAAGATAATTTTAAATGAATTCAAAAATTTTAATCTACAAATATTTACACATCTAAAATCAATATTCGGTCATAATTCAAATTTATACATCATAAACAATAAAATATTACAAGAAATAAAGAATAAATGAAATCATCATGTCGTGCCAGCTTATATCTAAAATGTGAACGTGATTATTATTATTAATATTTGTCATAGATACATGTAAACAATCAAAAATAAAATAAATTACCCGTGATGAATTGTACTGGAATGTAAATAAGAAAAAATAAAAATTGTGCGGTCTACTATTTGATAACAAAATATAGACATTAAGGAAGTGGCTTTGCCCTAATTAGTCCTGTCCGGCGCCTTTTCTCGCTCCCAACACAGTACCATCAGATAACAAATTCACACAGATGAGTATCCCAAAGTTCCACCCTACGAGCATGTCATTTTCAGCTCGTCGGACGCAACCCGAACATACATCACAATGCGCACACTCCTTAAGGAATATATAAATTTTAAAATTGAATAAATAAAATGAAATAAAATAATGTATCTACGTATTCAATAAATTAACTCAGCCCTGATTAGTTCTGCCTGGTGCCTTTTCTCGCTCCCAAACGCAGTACCACCAAGACCAATTCGTGTATTTCAAATCCACCAGGACTCCATGCTATGAATTAAATAATGACATAATTCATTTCACACATCCTTGATGTATTATTCAACACGTTAATATTGAACACCCAAATACAACAAAACATACTTAATTCTCATATCAAAAGAAATAATATATATACATTAAAAGAAAATAAACTTTACCTTTTTCACGAAATTCCAATACAAAAACACCACTACAAATAAAGAATTTTGAGACGCCACTATACACACATTTATAACAAATATTGTTTAATCACCTTAACTCTTCATACATCGTATTAAACTCTTCCATAATTCTCAATGAAAAATTTTATTCACTTATATATAACCTATATACACATAAAACAAAATTATTAATTTCAAATATCTTTTGTAGGATGAATAAATTTAAAAGAAAAAATAAATTATACGGAAAAGAAAATGATTATGCTATTCAAAGTTATCATTACAAATGCTAGAAGGTTTTGTCATAATGTATGGCATAGTACCCCTACATGCAAAACAAAACTCTCTAGGAAAAAGAAAATAAAATGAAATTAAATAAATTCAAAACCAAGTTCATAAATAAAAGTATTTCATACATAGGTAGTTATTCAAATACATCTAGACATTTCAATGTGATACGCGCTGCATGTTAAAAATAAAAATATTATAAGTGTAGAATCTTGTAAAAATTCTATAAGTATCGAAAATCTCAAAATTTATTCTAAGTCCGGATTTTAAAATAATCCTTTAAAAAGAAGGAGGGAGTGGTCTATTACCTACTTTTAGACTAGTTAATATTGCGGTTTTCACCAGCAATTCCCGGAAATTTTATCCGTCCGCGCTTTTATGCTTAAATTTCTTTATAAAAACATCCGGCCACTTTCGGCAAACACGAATCCACTTCCAAAATTGTAAATCGACGGTGCTGCTCTTATCGGTCGCATGGGGAAACAGTGTATTAATAATCCTTGAAAAAGGTAAACAAACATGCGAATATAAATTCGTCTATACATTTATGACTCAGCCGTACACCTGATAAACAATACTTTTTGTGCCGGTCCACCCGGTCGATCCCTGCCAAAGCCAGACGTGTTTGTGCGAGAAACACCTGCTCGATCCTTTACCCGTAACATTTAATACGTCTTAAAATTATAACCTTATAAAAATTTACTAAGATCCTTTTATTGTTTTACTTAAATAAAAATAAAGTTTTCGTAAATTATCAATATAGTGAATATTTATATACACATTATGGTGAAAATGAATAAAATAAAATTAATTTAAATAAAACTTGAAGTGATCTTGATTATACTTATTTATTTACATATTATTATTTATTCAAGATCACTGCATAAATATCCCTATGGGAATATCTGCGATTTATAAGCGAGAATCGCTAATGCCAATGGTATAAATTCAAGATTTCCCATAAATACCAGTTAATATACTTATACATTATTTACAATATTATTGATATAAAGCATAGAGACATGAAAGTTCCCTATAATATGCTTATTCTATCTATATACAAGTCAGAAGTAAATATGCAAAACTCTTGGAGTTTATTTTAAACTTTACTCCTTTCATGACGAGAAAGTTTAAACAAATGACATTTAAAACACCTAAATTAATTAAACTACTTATAAATATATATACAAAAGTGTACTTAAATTCTTTAAATTTTACACCTTTCATAGGTATTACAAATATTGTAATTGCATCATCGAGTTCCCTTAAAATGAAGTGGCAATTGTAGTCCACTATTTTGGGAAAACTTCTTAACATTTTTAACTATCTGGGCTGTGGGTACTTTTCAACTGCATTCAAAACCTTTATTCTCGCATGGGTCCATATAAATTTCACACCCTCTTGTAAAATCATTTTATCATTCACATGATGTGACACATTTTCATCATGTGAGTTTAATATGTGCTGTATGGGCTTTACATAGCCATAATGTAAAATATTTTGTTCCTTATGAACAATTTTATTTAAATTCACTAATAAATTTACCACTATTGGATATAATTTCACGAAACATTTATATAGCTGTACCAACCAAAGAGAATTAACGTTTACAAACCACTTTGCATTAGTACTTATTAACAATAATGTTTCTATTAATTTGGGGAGTTGTAGCTGTTGTTTTATTGATTGAAATAAACATAAACTTAATTTATTATTCTCAATGTTTTCTAAATAATCTAAATATTCCTTAATTACTACTGTGATGGGGTTCATTAAATTATATACTAAATTTTCAATAATTTCATCCTTTAACAAACTTTTAATTTTAAATTGAACACTTAATTTCTGCTTATGGGAAGATGGATGAGTCGTTTCTGTTTTAAAACAATTATCATAGTCTACTGCTAAATCTACATTACCATTAAATAATTTAACATCTTTTGTCAAAGGATCACTCATATTATCATTATTAAATTGTTTGTTGCAAATCAAATTTTTGTCACCCATAATTATTTCCCGGTGTGAACATTTATTTATTATGTCACCCATATATTTCGTGGCGTCTTTCTTTTGAAGACCCTCCACATGGTGTGTACATTTATTATTTATGTCACCCGTGGCAAACATGGACTCTTCCCTTTGAAGATCATCCACATGGTGTGAACCTTTATCCTTGTCAATCAAACTATCATTATTTATTTTTAAAGTGAGGTCCCTATCAAAATTATCAATGATTGAATTATTAACTAATATTTTATCATCTTGAGCACCTTTGTCCCAAGACATGTTTACTTTACTATTGTGGAAGGTTCTATTTTCCCTTTCCAATTTTGATGTATATAGACTCAAAAAATCCATCCCAAGTACGCAGCAATATTTTAATCTTGGTGTAACAATAAATTGTGTTACAAGTTCTACATCACCCATCTCTATATTTATACAAAATACATCATCTTGCTTATAAAAACCTAATTTTTCAAACCTTTTATCAAATAATCCCCCATCTAAAAGTGACAATTCTGATTCACTATCTATTATAGCTACACCATATACATCCCCTACTTTAACATCTACCAGTGGAAATTTAGTGGTTATATTACTTAAATCTACGACGTTTCTCTTGCCTCGTTGTTTCTTCTTTCTCCCTTTGGTTGGACCTACCAAAAATCCAGGTCCTTCTTTATTGCTCCTCTTGATTCATCCTTCATTACAGCTTCTGTTTTATTTTCTTTATTTTCTATAATTATGTTATTAAATCCTCGGGTATCTTTTGTTTCATTTTTCCCATATTTCCTTGCTACATGACCCTCCTGTCTCCAATTATTATTATTACCATTACTACTATTACTCATATTCTTATTGTTACCATTCTCCACCCTTCCTCCCTGGTAACCACCACTCTGATACCGATTACCATTGTATCTTTGTTGGTTATTGTGGTTATTACCATTATATCTTTGCTGGGCATTATAATAGTTACCATTGTTACCTGCTTTATACCCATTTTTATTCTGAGATACACTCCTATCTTCCACGTCGTCCAGACGCTTCACCAATTCCAAGAGTTGCTCAACGGTGTCTATACCCTGTAAAGCAACTGCTTGTACTACCTCATGCTCAAAATGATTAGCTAATTGGGTAACAATGTCACACTCCTGGATCACAGGTTGTATATGTTTCAAGAAAGAATATTTCCGAATAACATAATTCTCTCTAGACGTAATAGAACGATATTTTCCAAAGGTAAGGTCATGTCTAATGCGTCTTTGCTGAGTTTGTCCCCAGTACTGTCTAATAAACATATTTTCTAATTCTTCGTACGTCTGTACCTCATCAATTACCATGTCGTACCATAATAATGCATAATCTCTAAGACACCCCCTCATGAAATGTAATTTTGACATATCATCATTAATACCACGAATATATGTCTTTATAGTTTTAAGAAATGCCATTGGGTTGTCTTTATTATACCCAGAAAATTTTGGTATATTTTCCGTACCAATTGATATCTGTTGCGGTACAACACAAGGTGTAATTGTACCTTGTTCCACTCTCGTTTTCAAATTCTTAATTGTATCTTGACAATTTAATGTCATATCCTGTAGCTTTAAAAGAGAGTCTGTGCACGCACCATATTTAACTCTACAGTCCTCAAACTTGTTTGTTAAACTTTGAACATCTTTCTGAACTGACATGGCACTACTGTCCACCTTCAGTTCCAAGAATTGTATTTTCTCATCTTGTCCTCCAATCCTTTCTTCTATCTGTCTAAAATTTTCTCTTGCTACACCGGCCCTCTGATTCATTTCATCTATTAAAAAATTACTGCTATCCTTGCACTTCTTTTCATTTGCTTCAATTTTTTCATTGATCTGTGTAACACTTTGTTTCATATATTCATTTATTTTATTGTTCATTGCAGACATTTCCATTCTACAAGCTTTAATTCTTTCATCAATTTTCTCATTCATCGACTTTACTACGGCTTGTATCTCCATTTTATTTCTATACATCTCTTCTTTATTTTCTTTAAACTTCTCATTCATTTCAGTTTTATTTTCTTCAAACTTTTTATTCATTTCTACTTTATTCTCATCTAACTTTTTATTTATATCTTCTTTCATTTCTATCTTGTCACATTCCAACTTACAGAAAAGTTTTTCAAATAGAAAATCGAATCTATCTCTGCCTGGCATTTCTTTCGTTTCAATTTTTACATTTTCAGTTACATTTTCATCCTCATCAAGAGGTAGCGTCTTTTCTGAATCTGTCACAGAAGAAATGCCTTGTGGTTCCCTGTACGTTTCAAATAAATATTTGGTATCCATACCACTTTCAGGATTTTCACCCTCACCTTTATACTCAGACATATTTACTTTATCTGTCCTGGCACTTAAAGAGACTTATTTGTGGAGAAAAATAAATCAAAACTTGACAAAATTTTATTTGTGAATTATATTTATTAATTATTCAAATGCACTTAAAGGTGAAAATACCTCCCTTTAATTACACAGCTATTTGAATATTAAATAATCAATTAATTTTTATCTAAACAGTTTAAAATGTAAAAGCTTTGCCCCACTACGTTGGTCGCCATATATACATTATGGAACGGCAAAATTTTTACACCATGAACATTGGACATCATATGAATAATATGGAAATGTGAAATTGCTAGTAAATTGTAAATATATATGAAATGTAAATGCAAAAGTTTTGCCCCACTACGTTGGGTGCCATATTTATATTATAGAAAATGTTAATAAATGATATATATAAATGTAAATGTATCATGGCCCCACGTTGGCTAGCGTCCATATATATGCTATGACTCTTACAAATTTATAGATATATAAAATAAATTAAATTTATTTTATTAATACGTAACCGAGAGTCAAGCACGCATCCTAGTGCTAGGCCTTATGCTAGACTATGATACGGTGAACTTTCTGCTGAAAGGTAGGTTAAGCAAAACATTCTACATGTAACTAGCTCAGTTTGAAAATAAATAGTTCTCTCAGGGGCAGAAAATATGACTTGATTCTCCTTCTCTTTAATCATCTCCAGGTCAGGTAAAGAAATAAAATACAAAATAAATCTTAACATCTAATTTATTAAAATAAGATAATTTTAAATGAATTCAAAAATTTTAATCTACAAATATTTACACATCTAAAATCAATATTCGGTCATAATTCAAATTTATACATCATAAACAATAAAATATTACAAGAAATAAAGAATAAATGAAATCATCATGTCGTGCCAGCTTATATCTAAAATGTGAACGTGATTATTATTATTAATATTTGTCATAGATACATGTAAACAATCAAAAATAAAATAAATTACCCGTGATGAATTGTACTGGAATGTAAATAAGAAAAAATAAAAATTGTGCGGTCTACTATTTGATAACAAAATATAGACATTAAGGAAGTGGCTTTGCCCTAATTAGTCCTGTCCGGCGCCTTTTCTCGCTCCCAACACAGTACCATCAGATAACAAATTCACACAGATGAGTATCCCAAAGTTCCACCCTACGAGCATGTCATTTTCAGCTCGTCGGACGCAACCCGAACATACATCACAATGCGCACACTCCTTAAGGAATATATAAATTTTAAAATTGAATAAATAAAATGAAATAAAATAATGTATCTACGTATTCAATAAATTAACTCAGCCCTGATTAGTTCTGCCTGGTGCCTTTTCTCGCTCCCAAACGCAGTACCACCAAGACCAATTCGTGTATTTCAAATCCACCAGGACTCCATGCTATGAATTAAATAATGACATAATTCATTTCACACATCCTTGATGTATTATTCAACACGTTAATATTGAACACCCAAATACAACAAAACATACTTAATTCTCATATCAAAAGAAATAATATATATACATTAAAAGAAAATAAACTTTACCTTTTTCACGAAATTCCAATACAAAAACACCACTACAAATAAAGAATTTTGAGACGCCACTATACACACATTTATAACAAATATTGTTTAATCACCTTAACTCTTCATACATCGTATTAAACTCTTCCATAATTCTCAATGAAAAATTTTATTCACTTATATATAACCTATATACACATAAAACAAAATTATTAATTTCAAATATCTTTTGTAGGATGAATAAATTTAAAAGAAAAAATAAATTATACGGAAAAGAAAATGATTATGCTATTCAAAGTTATCATTACAAATGCTAGAAGGTTTTGTCATAATGTATGGCATAGTACCCCTACATGCAAAACAAAACTCTCTAGGAAAAAGAAAATAAAATGAAATTAAATAAATTCAAAACCAAGTTCATAAATAAAAGTATTTCATACATAGGTAGTTATTCAAATACATCTAGACATTTCAATGTGATACGCGCTGCATGTTAAAAATAAAAATATTATAAGTGTAGAATCTTGTAAAAATTCTATAAGTATCGAAAATCTCAAAATTTATTCTAAGTCCGGATTTTAAAATAATCCTTTAAAAAGAAGGAGGGAGTGGTCTATTACCTACTTTTAGACTAGTTAATATTGCGGTTTTCACCAGCAATTCCCGGAAATTTTATCCGTCCGCGCTTTTATGCTTAAATTTCTTTATAAAAACATCCGGCCACTTTCGGCAAACACGAATCCACTTCCAAAATTGTAAATCGACGGTGCTGCTCTTATCGGTCGCATGGGGAAACAGTGTATTAATAATCCTTGAAAAAGGTAAACAAACATGCGAATATAAATTCGTCTATACATTTATGACTCAGCCGTACACCTGATAAACAATACTTTTTGTGCCGGTCCACCCGGTCGATCCCTGCCAAAGCCAGACGTGTTTGTGCGAGAAACACCTGCTCGATCCTTTACCCGTAACATTTAATACGTCTTAAAATTATAACCTTATAAAAATTTACTAAGATCCTTTTATTGTTTTACTTAAATAAAAATAAAGTTTTCGTAAATTATCAATATAGTGAATATTTATATACACATTATGGTGAAAATGAATAAAATAAAATTAATTTAAATAAAACTTGAAGTGATCTTGATTATACTTATTTATTTACATATTATTATTTATTCAAGATCACTGCAGTATGTTAATACATAAGAAATCAATGTTATTGACCATTCTATATCGATATTAATACAGAATACTGTCATGTACAAAGTAGGATATCATGTCTGTTGGTTCATAACATGACTAAATTAATTTATTAATAATAAAGTGATTTCAAAATGATTTAGGGGAAATTATATTTACACTCTATACGTCATTGGCTGACCTTATATTTATTTCTCTTTAAATACCATCCCAAACCGTTTTTGATTTCTTTTCTTTTAATTATTCTGTGATTTTAGATCTACATCTGACTACCGAGGGGACATCTATTCGTATAGACGTTGAACCACTTGTAATCAGCTTGTACCCCCCATTTTGAGATGTACTAAGGTTTATATACGCCCTTCTGCATACTTGCAGTTTCTCGCTACTCAAACTAGAGGACTCTTAACATTTAAATAATTTTGACGTAAACAAAGAATATTAATTTATGTGTTTTTTTTTTCAGGAAATCAGTATACCAATATAAAGATTACCAAGGAAATCCAGAACAAATTAATATAGATAACAAGGTTCTATATGGATAATGCACAGGCAAAGAAAACAAATATTCACCCAACATATGTACTAATGATGTCAACATAACCTAGCTATAGGAAGTATTCAAATTAACATGTAAAACTTAATATAAGACTTTCTCTTTTATATGTTTCAGACAACAACAACAACAACAATGAATCTGAGTTATATTACAGTTAAAGAATTCACTACAATATATATAGGGCAAAGTGGTAGAAGTATTAAAAAACGTATAGCCGAACACGTCAGTGACGTAAAATATACCGTCAAAAACACAGGGTTCTCAGAACACTATGCACAAGAAAATCATTTGCCTGATATAAATAGCTGCAACTTAATACATAATGTAACAAAAAGTAAACGATTAGATTTGCTAGAAATATTTGAAATTAAAAAAGCTCAGAAACAAATTTTGGTAGTTACTAACACACAGATTTCTTAAATACTCTCTTTATAGACACAATTATAAATAACCATTAGCCACCATCCGATATCATTAAGAGCTAGGTATATAAGTTGTACCCTTACTTACTTTAGGTTAGTTTAGATAAATAACTCTTTGATAATGGCATAACAGCCGAAACGTATGTTAGATAATTCTAATAAAATTGTATGAAATATAGCCAAGTGTACTATTCTCGACAATTAAATTAATTTATTAAAATGTTTCACCAAGAAGTGTCTGCAACATCAATTAAGGAAACTTCTGTTTCTCCTTCTCGTTATTCGTAAACTCACAAGAAGCACAAGCAGACAGTTATCGCAGCTCTAAAGGTGGCAAGTGTGATTTTGCCGAAACGTCGTCCAGAAACCAGCATTGGTCTTGTTAAAGACCAAGCAGTGGAAACGCGGAGAAACCCCGGAATCCAGTGACAACACATACTACTACCCGCGGAAACTTGAAAGAGAACAATTATATAATATATATCGGGTGTCTGTTTAAACTCGACCACCGGCCATATCTCGGCAACCGCTTAGCGTACAACCTGGCGGAAAAAATCTTGATAATAAAATGGACCACGTGAATTTCAACAAAAACATTTTTAAGTTTCCAAAATGATCGCAAGGGGGCGCAATTCTCAAGATTAATTAAAAATTTGATAATATTTTATTAAATTCTGGATTAACCCATTAGTGCATAAGATCCGATATATCGGATGAGCATATTTTCAGGCGCCAAACAAATATAAACCTAACCTCACTATTTTGAGGTGTCTAACCATACATCTACAAGGTTGTTCTTGTGTCCTAAATTGAATCTTGCCTTATTTGAACAACATTTTGTCGCTCATAGTAAACTTGGGTAGCTATGGATCCTTCCTTGTTTTCCACTCGGCACGGAGGGTAAGTAATTATTTTGTTATTTTTTACATATCTTATTTCTTACCGAATTATGCATATATAATTACTTAATAAAGTTCATCAGATATGTTAACATTAATTGATTTCATATAATTATGCAAAATGCAGAAATATGAGCACTTATTTTTTAGATCCGATATATCGGATTCTGTGCACAAAGTGAAGTGGACTCAATATTTTTGAATATTTGGATTCTGATTAGAAGTGATTTATTCATGGTTTTTTTTATACTTTAGGTTGACTTTGGCTGAACTCCTTGATAAAATTGAAAAGGATGACATACATCAGACAATATATATTTATGGTGAACCACCAGATGATGGTCAAGATACTGAGTGTGACACTGACGGAAGTGATGATGAGCATGAAGGAAATCTCAATCATCTGGGTCCAAGGATGTTGAGAACTAAATGCGAGTATGTAACACACAGCAACAATAATGATGATGAGCAGTTCGACTCTAGTGATGAAGAACCTTTATCTAAATATTGTCGTACAAATGATGCAGCTAAACGTGCATCAAAAAAACAAAAATGTAGTTACCTAAAATGGAAAAAGGCTGAACCATCTTTTACCATAAACACCAACTGCATTGAAAAACCGCCTTCACAAGAAGCAGTTTCAGCTAAAACTCCACTAGACTTCTTTGAACTTTTTTTTACCGACCAACTTCTTGACAAAATATTAGAGCAAACAAATTTATATTCGTCTCAAAAAAACAATGTTCTCAATGTGGTGAAAGATGAAATAAAAGTAATTATTGGTGGATTATTACTTTCTGGATATGCTAAATATCCCAACAAAAGGATGTTTTGGTCTGAAAGTAGTGACGTACCTACAATTTTGAAAAACAGCATGAGAGTCAACAGATTTGAACAAATTATAAGAAATTTTCATATCAATGATAATAGCAAAATAGATCCACAAGATCGTCTATACAAATTGAGACCGCTCATAAAAGAACTGAATGAACGGTTTCAGATGCATTGTGGTTTACAGGAAAACATTTCAATCGACGAGTCTATGATTCCTTACTATGGTCGTCATTACGCTAAACAGTACATAAAAGGAAAACCAATTAGATTTGGATTTAAAAATTGGGCTCTTTGTACTAATACCGGATACATGATTTCATTTGAAATTTATACCGGAAAAAGCGATAAAGAAAAAAATTTGGAATTGGAGGAGACGTTGTGGTATCCCTGCTTGCATCAGCAAATATTCCTCCAAATGAGGGATATAAAATATATTTTGACAACTATTTTTCTTCTGTAGCACTTTTTCAGCATTTGACAGAAAAGGGTTATTGTGCTTCTGGTACAATACAGGACCGCAGAATTGCCAAATGCCCTCTAAAAAGTAAAGCAGAAATGCAAAAACTGGACAGAGGTTCATATGATTATCGAAGTGACAAAGACAACACGGTTTGTTTAGTCAGATGGAGAGATAACAAAGTGGTTACTTGTGCCACAAATTTTGACACTGTTACAGAAGGTAGATGTTCCAGATGGTCAAAAGTAAAAAAAGGTAAAATCGCCGTACCTCAACCGCAACTTTTTGCAAAATATAACAATGGCATGGGAGGTGTCGATAAGATGGATCAATTGGTGGCGTGCTATCGCACCAGAATGCGGCAAAAGAAATGGTGGTGGCCGATCTTTTGTTATTTACTAGACGTATCAACTGTAAATGCGTGGCTCCTGATGAAGCAGTTAATACCGAATGATAAGGATTGTTACTCACTTTTAAATTTTAGACGATATATAGCCGTTACACTACTCACAACATACGGAAAACCATCTAACAAAGGAAAGACTGTGCCCGATCCTAGAATTGAAATACGTTATGATGGACGCGATCATTGGCCGGAGTATGTAAATACCGAACGCTTGTGTCGATTCTGTGGAGGGAAAAGCAAATTTATTTGCACTAAATGCAAATTAGGCCTTCACCCAAAAATATGTTTCAAAAGTTTTCACACATTTTAAATGAGCTTTCCGCACAGAATCCGATATATCGGATGCCAAAAATTTTCTTTATTTTAATAGAAAAAATTAATTTTGTGTTACAATGATCTTTATTCTCTATTAAATACGCAATAAATACAAAAACCACAAAATTTTGTTTTTTGGTAAACCTTATGCACTAATGGGTTAAGATAGACAAAAAAAAAATTTACCAGCAACATTTTCAGACGTTTTCATACAATTTTCATTTGAAACTTTTTGATCTAAGTCCCATACAAAGGGGAAAGTGGAGGGGGTATGTCTGCGTACAAAAGTAGGTAGGTTCGGTGTGCCTCAACGGATTTTAATGTTTCTGGGCTCATTAGATTTAGTTTTTCAAAGAATGATATGTTGTATGAAATTACGTGGTTATCAAAAAATAACAGGGGGCGCTCTTCTCAATTTATGTATATTACTTGTTTTTCTTTAAAATTTTAAAACGAACGGTATATTTTTAATATCGTAATATTGAAGCAAATAAAAAACTGAAGAGAATAATGAAAACCGAAAGTTGCCACCTTTTTTCTTGAGGAAGATATAGTCATACGAAGACAATCCAGAAAAATAAAAAAATTTAAATTTAAATCTATTTATTTATTGCGAGTAATAGTTTTTAAGAGAGTCACTTGACAGTGTATAGTTCGCATTCACTTGAATTTTCATCACACTTTTTCATAAATGTATCCATTTCAATCTTCTTACCGATTTTTACTTTCTTACAATAATAATAATAATAATAATAATATGCTTTATTTTAGTTCTTGATACAATGCATAATATCACACACATAAGATCTTATATCTGTAGAACTAATATTCACAGGGTGATAGTTCAAGGTTAGATATTAACCCGTGATCTTCCACTATCACCCTGAAACACAAAGAAAATCTACCAATTAAAAAAAAGAACAATGTTTTTGCCTAATTCTAACTTTTCTAAACTTTCTAACATATTAATATGTTAGAAAGTTTAGAAATTAATAAATGTAATAAATTAGGTATAATATTGAATGATCAACTAGATTTAAATAACTCCCCCCTACTAAATCTAAAATTTAAACATGTCCACCCCCTCTTAGAATGAGATTATTTTTGTAATTTGTATTGATATATATAGGAGCTAATTTGTATTTTGAAATTGTATTTTCATCCACCTGATGAAGCCACAGTGTGGCGAAACATATGTAGTGTGTTAAACATTATAATAATTTTGAAACTATACACTTGTGTTTTATTATATATATATAATGGAGTTTCAACATGTATCTCCTTCGTCGATTATTAATGGTATATTTGGGTATCATCCGCGTACATATGCATACTACAGTTGCTCACACACAGATGCATGCCTGATGTATACAATATAAATAGAAGGTGTCCCAGTATAGAATCCTGTGGGATGCCTCGTTCTATGCTCTTGCAAGAAGAAGAATTACCATTAAGACGTACGCACTGTACGCGTCCGGTCAAGTAACTTTCCATAAATACGAGAGCAGACCCAGACAGTCCGGAACTAAGTACAGCTAAGAGAGCTTTATGACAGACTGTATCGAACGCTTTACTGAAATCTAAAAGTGCTAAGATGGTAACCATATTCCCGTCTCTAGCATCGATGATGTCGTCTGTTACTTTTAGCAGGGTAGTGGTGCAACTATGGCCTTTCCGGAACCCAGACTGATTTGTTGGCAAAGTACCAGCAGCAGCGAAGTAGCAACCCAACTGTTCATTGATAACCTTTTCCAGTAATTTTGAGCACACTGGTAAAATACTTATCGGTCGCAAATCTTTGTACTCATTAGCCGGTCTTGTCTTGGCCACCGGAACAACAACAGCTTTCTTCCAAGAAATTGGAAACACATTCGTGGTTATACAGGAGTTGATAACATGAGTCAGGTATGGCAATATAGCAGGACAGCAGTATAAGGAAGTATTGTGATGACGAAAATTTTCGACCTCGAGATTTTTGGAGATGTCCACGTTTTGATATCCCTTGATACCAAAAAAGTAGTTTTTAAAAAATGTCTATCTGTCTGCCTGCCTGCCTGTGTGTGTGCGTGCGTGCGTGCGTGCGTGCGTGTGTGTGCGTGTGTGCGTGCGTGCGTGTGTCTCTCTCTCTGTGTGTGTGTCTGTGTCTGTGTGTCTCTCTCTGTGTGTCTGTGTCTGTGTGTCTCTGTGTGTGTGCCTGTGCGCCTGTGTGTCTGTGCCTGTGTATGTGTGTCTGTGTCTGTGTGTCTCTCTCTCTCTCTCTCTCTCTCTCTGTGTGTGTGTGTGCGTGCGTGCGTGCGCGTGTGTGTGTGCGTGCGTGCGTGTGCGCGCGCGTCTCTCTCTCTCTCTCTGTGTGTGTGTGTGACCACGATAGCGGTCAAACCGCTGTAGATATCAAGTTCAAATTTTGTATTTACGTGTACAATTTCCCTCTTGAGATCTGATTAGTTTTTCAGTAAAATCGGTGGACCGGAAGTAGTAGTTTACTTCAGTGAAAAAATCTAATTTTGCCAATATTTCGTCAAGTTTAAACAAATTTATAAAGAATTCATATGTACTTAGAATTAAAAATGAGAATAATTTTATTTAAAAAGTTTTTCGAAATTCGTACCGGAAGTAGGTCTTTTACTCCTATAGAAAATCAGTTTTTTGCAAATATTTCGCAAGTCATGCTTTTTAGACAGGTACGTTACGGGTATAAAAGTATTTAGAACTTAATTTTCAACACCTTTTCTATAAAAAAATTAAAATTCGGACCGGAAGTACCACATTTACTCTTACCGAATAGTGACTTTTTGCAAATATGTCGTAAATTATGCATTCTATATATATATTTATCAAAAGTCCAAAAGTATTTAGATTTGGATTTGCAATATTTTTTGTATACATGAAATTTCAAAATTCAGAGCGGAAGTAAAATTTTTCTCTTAGCGAGTAGCACTTTTTTTCGAATATATTGCAAAGTATGCATTCTATAGGGATTTATTAAGAGAATGAAAGTACTTAGAATAGGATTTTGAATAATTTTTGTATAAAAAAATTGTATAGTTTGAAACACTAATACGTATAAAAAAGTCGTGTGGTGGCCACACCTCATTTTTTAATTCATTGCGTATGTTACGTTAGATTCTTCTTTTAAATGTTTTCAAATTCTCTAGCTATTTTTAAATTTCATGTCTTGTCTTTTTAGACATTGGAATAAAATAATAATAATAATAATTAATATATCTTTGTAACCCGACAGATAAATATACATCTAATTTTAGAAAAACAGCAAAAATAATTTCCATAACTCATGAACTGAGTAGACAATAACGATAAAAAAAACAATATAAGACATATAATGCATTAGTTATAACCAAATCATTTACTTATTAGTAACGGAAAGGTATAAAAATTGATATCAAATTCATCCCCGCCTATAACATGAAAGTAAGTAAAACAACCTATTATATCTAAAACATAAATAAGAAAATATATTGACCAAGTAATATAAAGGAAAAGAAAAATATATTTAAATCAGAAAGTACAAAAAATAAAACGAAAGAAACTTCAACTTAACAAATGTTCAAAGTGTTCACCATTATTTTCAATACACATGTTTACTTGTCGATTAGTAGAGAGCACAGTTCCTTCAATTTCGGAGGTAGCAATTGTTGCAATCGGCTTTTTGTGATAAACCATGTTTTTTATTGTGCCCCATAAATAAAAATCAAGGCAAGGCGAATAAAAACTCAATAATGTCTTCTATTGGGTTAATTTAGGAAATATTGCCACAAAGTAAGAATGCATTTCCAAAGCATTGAAAATACATTCTGATCATGTCGTAGTTTCAACGTTAGAATATGACATTTTACAAACTTAATAATTATGTGCAGGTGTCCAAAATGGCTCAATTGGCAAAATACGTACAACAAGTTTAACTACAAATTACACCAATATTTTTACATTTCGAATTTCATGGCCTAACTTGGAAATCTCATAATAATGTAATTTAGCTGTATGATGAACATTTTTAAAAAAAAAAACTACACTGTTCAGCATTATTATTATTTTATTCCAATGTTAGAAAGGACCAGAAATGATATTTAAAAAATAAAGGCTAGAGAATTTGAAAACATTTAAAGGCGAATTTAACGTAACATTTGCAATGAATTAAAAAATCGATAAAAAGATTGAAATGAATACATTTATGGAAGAGTATGATGAAAATTCATGTATAAACGAACTATACACTGTCTAGAGACCCTCTTAAAATTAAAATCAAATTATTACTCCCAATGAATAAATAAATTTATATTTAAATTTTTTAATTTTTATGGATTATCTTCGTATAACTATATCTTCGTCAAGACAAAAGGTAGCAACTTCCGATATTCATCATTATCTTCAGTTTCTTATGTGCTTCAATACTACGATGTTAGAATTATACCGTTCCATTTAAAATTTTAAAGAAAAACCAAGTAATATACCTACCTAAATTGAGAACAGCGCCCCCTGTTATTTTTTTGACAACCAGGTAATTTCGTACTACATATCCTTCAATTCTTTGTAAAATTCTCTATCTAATAAGCCCAGAAACATTCAAATTCATTGAGGCTAACCGAAAATATACCTACTTTTGTACGCAGACATACCCCCCTTCACCTTCCCCTTCCTATGGGAGCTAGATCAAAACGTTCCAAATGAAAATTGTATAAAAACGTCTACAAATGCTAGTAAAAATTTTAATCTATCTTAATTTAGAATCTAATGAAAAATTATCGGATTTTTAATTGATTTTGAGAATTGCGCCCCCTTGCGGTCATTTTGAAAACTTAAAAATATGTTTGTTGTAATTCCCGTGGTCCGTTTTACTATCAATATTTTTTTCCGCCAGGTTATATGATGAACGGTTGCCGAGATATGGCCGGTGGGCGAGCTTAAACAGACATCCTGTATATATGTGTGTGTGTATTCTAAAAAGGAACAATTTTTTTTAGTTTCCTCTAAACCTTTTTGTCACCTGTTTTTAATTGTAACTCCCTGTTTGTGTATTTAAACGAATAAAGAATTTTAATTCTTACAAACAGCTTCACCTCTCACCCGACCGAGACAGACGACAGCGTAGCAATAAAACTAAATATATCCAAGCTCGCCCCGCCCACCGAAGAGACAGGGACGCGCTTTTGACGTCTTTGTCGCTTATGAATGATCGGGGTCGGTATTCTCTAGTTCTAGTGCTCTTCATCCCAGCTAGCTCGACAATCGATACAGGTTTTGGGAAAGAGGGATATGTTTCCTGGCTAATTCGGTGCTGCCGAAATACGTACCGATGGGCAATAATGAACCTTGAAATTCTAAATTGAAAGCGACTGCTCAACATCTGCCGTTGTAAAACTAAAGCACATAAAGTTTTTTAGTACCGGCACATTCATCCCCGGGCCGGAAAAATCTACTTCTTTACTACTAAACAAGTCAAACAAAATTCGGCGTACAGTAAAAATACTTGGATTGTTATTTATAACAGACATTCGGATACTGTAGCTGTATTATAGTTTTAACGTCGTCAAGTGGCACATGAGGCAGTTTTTCACGAAATAAATGCTTACGTACAGATGCGTTCACAAAAACATTCTTTACACAAAATATCAATTTATCTGCATTCGGGTAGCATCTTCTGACTTCCTCGGAGACTCGGTAAAAAGCATGTGCGAAACATATAATCTACGTCATATTGCTGTATGCAGCTGCATCTGTTAAAAATAATAACACCTTTTCTTTATTTTTACCGTGATTTTCACCCCATAGCGGTATTAAGCAAAAAGTTACGTAATGTGATGTGGATTCTGCATTAGTTCTATCGAGTTTCTTAGATGCAAGTAGATGTGTGGACATTTCCATGTCACTACCCATCACCACAACCAAAACAGTTGCAACATTGCTTCCTACTGATTTTAAGATAATGATACTCATCCATTTTTAGAAGCGGTGTATTGGAAAGCTATGTGCTCAACTTGTTCTTCCGTTATTCACTAAATTTATGTAGTAACATTACTACAAAGAATTTTAATACTTACAATCCACATCTTCTGGAGCTACACACTATCATGTTTCCCAAACATGCACAAATGGCGCAAGAATACTGAAATAAATTTGAAATAATTGTAAAAAAAAAATGAAATGTATGAATGTATGTATCTTACCCTTATTTTATCATCTCCAATAACGAAAAATGTCGATTTTATTTTATCCTGAAACAATCATTAAAATTATTAGTGCTGTGCTACGTTAATTTGTGAACTTGACATAGTAATTATGAACAAAACTTGTTACGTGTTTTTTGTCATTCTCTATAACATCCTGAAGTTCCCACTTAACCCCGTGGACGTGCAACTCGCCATCTTGAAAACATTGCGGTAATCGGGCATTTCGATAACGACCTATATCTCATGACCTACTTGACCGATTTATTACATATTTATTTTTAACGGGAAGGTAATAAAGTTCTGAAAAAAGGTCCTTCTCCGATAAATTTTCAAAAATATAAAAAATGAGGTGTGGCCACCACACGACTTTCTTATACGTATGAGCGATTCAAAATAAACAATTTAAAAAAAAAATTATACAAAAGTTATTCAAAATCCTATTGTAAGTACTACCATTGTCTTAATAAATCTCTATAGAATGCATATTTTGCAAGATATTCGAAAAAAAGTGCTACTCGCTAAGAGTAAATGTATTACTTTCGGTCTGAATTTTGAATTTCCATGTATACAAAGAATATTGCAAATCCAGCTCTATATACTTTTGTACTCTTGATAAACATATATAGAATGCATAATTTACCACGTATTTCCAAAAAATCGTTATACTGTAAGAGTAAAAGTGGTACTTCCGGTCCGAATTTTGAATTTCTTTTTTAGACAAAAGGTATTGAAAATTAAGTTCTAAATATTTTTATACTCGTAACCTACCTGTCTAAAAAGCATGACTTGCAAAATATTGGCAAAATGCTGATTTTCGAAGAGTAAAAGACCTACTTCCGTTAGGAATTTTGAAAAACTTTCATAATAAAATTCTTCTCAAACTTAAGTTTGAGTACATATGAATTCTTTCTAAATTTGTTTAAAATTAGTAGTTGACGAAATATTGGAAAAATTCCTTTTTTTACTGAAGTAAACTACTACTTCCGGTCTGCCGATTTTACTGAAAATCTAATCAGTTCTCAACAGGGAGATTATACTCGTAAATACAAAATTTGGAATTGATAGCTATAGCGGTTTGACTGCTATCGTGGTCACACACACACACACACAAACAGACACCAGTTTTTCGCTATCAGGGGAATTCAAAACGTGGACATCTGCAAAAATCCCGACGTCGAAAATTTTCATCATCACAATACTTCCTTATACCACGTATAAGAAAATAAAATAGCGTTTGTAAAATCTCAGTCTTTCAAAAGCAGTTGCTGTGTACCCATTCATTCTTTAGGCAGTCTCAGTTCTCTAGTTTTTACTTTCTTATACGTAGTATAAGGAAGTTGTGATGATGAAAATTTTCGACCTCGAGATTTTTGCAGATGTCCACGTTTTGAAGTCCCCTGATACCGAAAAAGTGGTTTTTAAAAAATGTCTGTGTGTGTGTCTGTCTCTCTCTGTGTGTGTGTGACCACGATAGCGGCCAAACCGCTGTAGATATCATTTCCAAATTTTGTATTTACGTGTATAATCTCCCTCTTGAGATCTGATTAGTTTTCCAGTAAAATCGGTAGACCGGAAGTAGCAGTTTACTTCAGCGAAAAAATCGAATTTTGCCAATATTTCGTCAACTACTAAGTTTAAACAAATTTAGAAAGAATTCATATATACTTAAAATTAAAATTGAGAATAATTTTATTTAAAAAGTTTTTCGAAATTCCTACCGGAAGTAGGCCTTTAACTCTTATCGAAAATCAGTTTTTTGCGAATATTTCGCAAGTCATGCTTTTTAGACAAGTACGTTACGGGTATAAAAGTATTTAAAACATAATTTTCAATATCTTTTGTATAAAAAAAATTTCAAAATTCAGACCGGAAGTACCACTTTTACTCTTATCGAATAGCGATTTTTTGCAAATATGTCGTAAATTATGCATTCTATATATATTTATTAAGAGTACAAAAGTATTTAGAGTTGGATTTGCAATATTTTTTGTATACATGAAATTTCAAAATTCGGACCGGAAGTAGCACTTTTACTTTAGCGAGTAGCACTTTTTTTCGAATATCTTGCAAAGTATGCATTCTATAGCGATTTATTAAGAAAATGAAAGTACTTAGAATAGGATATTGAATAAGTTTTGTATAAAAAAATTCTTAAGATTGTATAGTTTGAAACGCTCATACGTATAAAAAAATCGTGTGGTGGCCACATCTCATTTTTTAATATCCTTTAATTGTGCGATATAGTTGATTTTGCCAGTCCTATAATACATTTTTATTATTTCATTGAGGTAGTACCTTCACCTTACTTAGTGTTTTGGAGATAATCATTAGAATTACTGTTATTCCCATGTTTGGAGTTTGTAGTGTTAACATTTTTATATATTGAAAACTGTGTTTGTGGCCGTCTATCTATCGTTGACGTTGTTTGGGTGGTGTATTTAACAGTTTGCGTGGATGTGGTTTATCATTAATTCATGAGGTAGTTAAAAGCACAGATGTTATTAAATAACACACTCAAATATAACAAGCCAAAGCAAAAATGGAAAAGATTATTCACGTGTTATGTGGCTTGGTTATGTTATAAAAAATCGCAGATATCGCGTACTTATTTTTCCCTATCAAATTTGCTTGCACAAGAACCAAGTACCATTTCGAAGCAATATTTGAATCACTCCTTCTTGTGTCTGAGGCAAGGTATACCACGTAAATATCTAGGGTATCCCATTTATTTTTGTTATAAACTCGAATTCAGTAGTTCTAAAGAACATGAGTTGAAATATCGAAACAAAATGTTAAACTCCAGTAGTGAAGTGATGTCTTTATTAATTGAGCGAATAACAGTACTGTCATCGTTAACTGTTATTGCATAGGAATAAGTACCTAGTTCCATATTAAAATGGTCAATGCAGTAAGCCGTAAACAAATTCTTGAAAAGTATAATACATTAATTATCAGTAAACGACAATAAATTATGCACATGAAACTCGTAGGCACAAACGTTCATTACCAGTGAAGAAATATTCGATATACTTTCCAAAACACATCTCTTAGATTTGCAATCCCATAAGGTTGGCTATTTCTAGTTCATAAAGGTTTATCAAGATCTAACACAAATGTGTTCGTTTGAGGAGTTTAAAAACAAAGACTGCCGAAGAAGAGTAGCAGAGAATTTAATAGTCGAGTAAATTCATGGAAAACCACGACACAACCAAAAACAAGGCTCCGCTAGAAGAGCCAACCAAGATATACAAAATATGGTCGGAGGGTCTACATTTTGTTCAGTTTGCAAAAAACACTACTAACAACGAGGGTATTCGGCAGACTCCATACGAAGCCATGTTTGGAGTCAAACCAAAAAGAGGAATATCATCATCGACTTTTCCTCGTGAGAAAATCGGAAACTTTGAAACAGATGAACATCTTGAAGAACTTGTAAGCAACGTTTTGGAAATGATAATTTAATTGAAAAATGCACTAATGAAGCTTAAGAAGATCGAGATAATTCTCACGCGCGCAATGATGTTGAAGGAAATAACGGCGTAGGTGGTGAGAACATATGTGACTCCTCTCTACGTGCAAAGTTGCATGAACAACACAAGGCAATTTCTACAAAAACAGCAGCCGCAAGAGAGAACCTCAAACTACAGGCAATAAAAATATTGCAAACTTCAAAAAAGAATGTTCCTTTTTGTTCAAGTTGGTGATACTGTCCGAGTCCACAACGCATATGTTGACCGAAGTCATGGCAGGGCTACAAACGTTGCAATTACAGGGAAACATGTACTACTGGCAAGTGTGGTTGCAAAAATATGCAACTCAAAATGTCATCACAGTCGTGCATGCTGCAACAAATAGTATGTGACAAATATTTTTTGTACCCTCTAATATTTTTGTATCAGCATTTGTCTTTCTTTATTGTTTAATAAATGCCTGTTAGTTGACTTCTAATGATTTACTTTTAATTAATTCAACATTCACCACTAATGCTTTGCGAATGATAACAATCACCGGTGTAAGTTAGAACTAATGATAATTTACAAAATATTTCGGATAAACACTGAATAGTATGTTGCATGTCAACATTTACAGGTGAATGTTGACGATCATGTCCTTTCGGTCATTCACAGTAACATATACAATACCGACTGGTGACTGTGGAAACAATTGTATTGTCAAGCCGGAATGAAATATTCTATTTTATTCTACTTACATCACAGAATAGAACAGCTGTTAATAATATCATATTCGTATTTACCTTGGATTAGCTATTTCGTTTATTATTTCTAATTAATAATAATATAATAGAGCTTAAAGGTACCAACAGACTAGCATATACGTGTGACATATGCACAGATAATTTATACATAGTAGATGGGTAACTAAATTCTATATATTGTAACGTTTTTGGGTTCGCAATAAACAACTCGTGCAATTTATTTATTTAAAACAGTCTGTATATTTACACACGTAAAATTAATTACAATATAAAAATATAAAACTAATGTATCACACTTAAACTACTAGAATAGATTAACACAGGTATTTATTTCTATATAACACTCTAATATTTATGTCCGTATATTTAAATCACTTCTATTTATATAACACGGTAATATTATGTCTTTATTACACTATATTTATGTTTATTCTTCGACTACCACTCAAAGAGCTATTTATTTATTTCTTATATTTATTTCTACTTTGGTCTGTTCCGCGCGACTACTACTTAAGGAAGTTCTTATTCCGGAATTATTCATCCATCGGTGACCCAGCCGCCTTATATACACATACGAAACATCTGGAAGCATTCGCGTAAACTCCATCTTCCTCTCCATGTTTGTAGAACATTCGATAGACATTCTGTCTCTTCTCAGTACATAGAAAAAGGATGATTTATTGCTTTACGATGTTTACCAGTCGCGCCGAATATTTGCCTTTCTTTCTCTGTGGGCTTGTTTCATTACATTGCCCCCTTTTTAAAAACTGCGTTTCGTCCCGAAACACGCCATTCCATGTTCCTGTCGCTGGCGGATGACGAAATCCACACCGGGACCCACGGGTGCACCCAGCCGTCTTGAGGAAATGGCAATCCACCGTCCCAGGCTGCACAACGGGCTGATTGGGCCGACAGCCGCACACGACCATTTCCATAAAAGTATGCCGAAACACCGCCTCCAGCATGTTTCCTGCGATTCTCCATTCCAAAAGGTCTAATCCGCAGCCCAGTCTCGGAATTGCCAGCATCTTTATATTTTGTTCGAGTGCACGTCCTCGTAAATCGACAAGGGATTCCCATAAGTTGGCTCTCCAGGTTCTCCGGTAATTTGTCGCACATCCGCCACTTCACCGCTGTCATGTCCATGGTATGGGGCCAATTGGTTAAAACGCACCACCCCTGGCTCACTATGGGGTGTTAGTCTAAAACACGTCATCTATTCGCTCTAGTATTTCGCATGGTCCCTCCCAGTATTGTTGGAGCTTTGAGGACAGGCCTCGGCGACGTTGAGGATTATGTAACCAGACGAGGGTCGCCTTCTCGATAACCACCTCTCTCGGCTTGCACGTCGTAACGATCCTTCCTCCTGCCGCTGGCATCCTGAGTGTGATGGCGTACTCGCTCGTGGGCATCCTGCAACCTTCGCCTAAGTTCGCTGACATAGTCTTCTCCATTTGGGTTCTCCACAACACGCTTGAGTAGGCCATCCTCCACCTTCAGAGAGTCCCATTGATCCCAGTAGGATTCCAGTCCCTGTGAGCGAGGAGCTACTTCTACAAGCCGGCCCGCGACCAGTACCTTTCCAAACCATCAATGAACCAATGTCTTCATCAGCTTCTTGACCGATCCGCAAATTGTCAGGTTGCCACCGATCGTCAACCTCGGTAGTTCTGAGTGTGTTGGCCGATTTTTCTTCTACCCGGTTGCAATGCCTGCAGTCTTCTGGACATGGTCTCCTTGAATGAGCATCAGCGTTTTGGTGTTTAAGGCCGGCTCGGTGCTCGATATCGAAGTCGTATTCCTGCAGTCTCTCAATCCACCTGGCCACCTGACCTTCAGGGTTCTTGAAATGCAAGAGCCACTTCAACGCTGCGTGATCGGTTCTAATCGAAAACTTCCTCCCATATAGGTATTTGTAAAAATGTTCGATGGACTTGACCACTGCTAGTAGCTCGCGTCTGGTCACGCAGTAGTTCCGTTCGGGTTTGGAAAACGTCTTGCTGAAATATCCGATTACCTTCTCTTGCCCTTCTTGTACCTGGGAGAGTACGCCGCCAATCCCAACATTGCTGGCATCAGTGTCCAAAATAAATTTGCCAGCTGGCAACGGATAGCTCAGGATTGATGCACTTATCAGAATCTACTTCCGTACTTCGAAGGACGCTTGACATTCGCTATTCAAGTGGAAAGGCCCATTTTCTGTCAGACGAGTCAGGGGCTTTGCAATGTTGGCGAACCCCGGGACGTATCGTCGATAGTACGTGCACAATCCCAGAAAACTTCTCACCTCGTGTTTGTCCTTTGGGATAGGCCATTTTCGCACGGCTTCTATCTTGTCTGGGTCGACAGCAATTCCTTTTCCAGATACCACATGCCCAAGTGTTACAATTATTTTGGCTGTATTTTATCTCTTAATTGAGAGTTTTAGTTTTATCGATTGATTAAATAAATTATCCTGGTTAATTCGGGTAAATAGATCATCTTTCGGACTCCTTCTGCCATCTAGAGGAGAGAATTCCATAAGAGTCCTACCGCCGTGCGTTTGCATTATCTCATGTGTGTAATGTATATGTGTTGACGGGTAGATGGCGCACGATGTTTTATTTAATAGATTCTGTATTTTTAATTATTTTCTAATTTAGTTTTGGAGTTTCTTGTTGGGCTTAGAGTTATGTGACAAATTAATTATAATTATTTTCCACTTTTCTATTGTCATTTGAATCTGTGTTTATGTCGTGTGTGTAAAATATCAGTTTAGGTCTCGTGGTTATTAGTTCTAATGTTGTTGATAGCGCTTGAGATCGCTAGATGACAAGTGGATTCTTTCTCTTTGATCTTCGACTGCCTTAGTGGAAGCACTTAAAACATCACAAGAGCAGATGCATTTTCTTTAGCCACTACTTGAGAAATTAGTGGAGGAATGATTGTAACCTTGCAGAGGATATTGTTTGTTGTGGCTTAAGAATTGTTCAACTGCTCTGTTAGTGCATGGCGTAGATCTCATGTGAGCACTTTTGTTGGGTTAAGTCTAAGAACCACGTGCCTGATGTAATTTTGCCGTTCCAAGGGAATTAGTTGCTGTATCCTGCGGTGAAGGCATATTTTGAGGTGCAGATAGGTGTAATGCTGTAGCCTTCCTACGCTAATTTTCCCGAAGATGTCGATAGCCGAGGATATGTGAGGCAGTTTTCCTTGTAACGAGTGTGATCTGTAGAAGGTATCGTGTATGGTAGCTGTGGATGTGGTTTTCCTTTAAGGTACTGTGACTGTGTAATTTTCCTGATATTACCCATAACGCAGAAATTATTGGCCAAACAGTTTTGGTAAATTTATGTCAATTTCGAGTACTTCGTACAGTAAATTTCAACTTCCTCGGCCTAACTAATCAAATAAGTCGTCGTAATTTCTTAAATTAACTTCTTGTGGCATGTGAGCCTTTATAATTTGAATTCATTCAATTAACGTAGCTTAATTAATAACAGTGACTCCAGTTGGGAGCTACTTGTCCATTTTGGAGACATTACGTAGCCTTTTTTTTTTGGATTTAGAATTTTGAACAAATTTTAGATGTGTATTGGCGTTGCAGCCTCGCATCTGTATTGTGTAAATTTATAGCTTGTTATTTAGTGTAATTAGTCAACCATTAAAATTTATTATTGTACAATCTTGTAAGAAATTATTGAATCTAATTTTAATCACGTTTTCTTATGTAAAGCATAGTTAACTAGCGCTAATATTTATAGTATTAGATACCATATAACTTAGAGTCTGCACTCTACTGTCGAATAGATTGTCGGTTGCCTCTGGTATACAGAGTGTTCATTTTGGAGTGTTGACGTGTTGCAATATACGATCAAACTGTTCGACTTTGGAGGGACTTTCGGCAAGTTGCCTCATAATTGTTGCTTTTGAAAGAATTGTCAGGTAATTATTTTAACTTTAAGGTTGTTTCATGTGTTTTCCATTTTGAATTTCTTAAATTTGTAATTGCACGTCATTGGTAATTTGAAGTTGTGGATCACCTTGGGTGACCATTTAAGATTTTATTCATTGCTTCAGAAGTTTATTACTGATTCATATTTCATTGTTTTGTGACTTTTGAATATATTGTTGAAAACCAGAAGATTAGTTAGCAATAGCCGGTTTTGTGCTCAATATTTGAAACGAACTGTTGGATCCATATTGTAAAGTTTTCAATAAACCGTTTGTTAAGTTTGAATGAGAGTGTGTTGGTCTTATTTTCTTTTCACCTGGGGAGTTTTACATTGGATCTGGTCCGGGGTCTGAATATCTGTTGGGCTCAGCATATTTTAACGGATAGGCGCCCTGACAACTTAACCTTCGACGAGTACTGTGTTCGAACTCGCCCTAATTCTGACTGTAGCTGGAGGCCGTGCTGACTCCCATATTTAACATCGACCCCTAGGAAGTAAGAGGTAAGGCTTGAGTGTTTATAAGTTGGTGATTGATTATTAGACAAGCGTCTTCCTAAATTTTAAATAGAAGGTTAATTACCGTGGTGGTGTCTGACTTACTACCTTCTTGGAATTTGGGTACCGAATCTGTGTAGGGCCTTGGCCATCTGATAATTTAAATACAAGAAGGTAGCAAGGTTTAGTAACTTACTTCTTTGCGAAAAAGGTGACACTTTTTAGGACTCAACTTTAGGTTTGCACCTCCTAGCCTTCGGAATACCTCCTCTAAATTCTTCACGTGATCTTGAAAGGTTTTCCCAACCACAATCACGTCATCAAGGTACACCAGGCAAGTGTCCCACGAGAGTCCCTTTAACACTGTGTCCATGAGTCGCTCGACGGTAGCAGGCGCATTACATAACCCAAAATGCATGACCGTAAAATGCCACAAGCCCGCCCCCATAGTGAACGCAGTCTTTCCTTTATCGCTAGGCTCCAGTCCCACTTGCCAATAACCACTCTTCAAATCCAAGGTGGAAAACCATTTCGTCCCAGCCAAAGTGTCCAATATGTCGTCTATACGTGGCAAAGGATAGCTGTCTTCCTTCGTCACCTCATTAAGTCGGCGACAGTCTACGCAGAATCTGGTTGAACCATCCTTCTTCCGTACAAGTACCACTGGTGAAGCCCAAGGACAGTTAGAAGGCTCAATTATAACTTCACTCTCCATGTCTCGTACAATTTGTTCAGCTTCTTGACGTTTTGCCAATGGTAGTCTTCTGAGTGCTTGGCGAATTGGGTGTACATCGCCTGTATCGATCTTATGCGTGACTACATTGGTTCTTCCTTTGGTGCCATCCTTGATTCCAAAGACATCCCGATATCGGCATATCAGGTCTTTAACTTGCTGTTGTTCTTTTCTATTCAGACCTCGGCAAGCCTAATTGATGACGTTTCGGAGCTCTTCTGGAACGTCAGTAGGCGTACCCGTTTTCGCTTCATTTTGATGAACGATGGCCGACACGGGACAACACCATCCCAATACAGTGCCTTTTTTCAACGTCACGGGGTAATAATTGACGTTCATTACCCTTACTAGCACGGTCCTCTGGGGTCTTACCAGCGCTTTTGCAATCATTACTCCTCAGCCCACTTCTTCATCATCAACCTTTAGCTCCATCATCGTAACCTTCCCTTCAGTCAGGTCCCTTTCCGTGCAAGCTTCCAGGATCATCTCAGTCCGTTCACCCAGCACAGCGTCCTCTGCCAGTACAATACGTATGGAATGGTTATTCATAGGACGGAGGACGAGTTCTTCATTGCCTATCTTCAAGACGCCCAATTTCAGGTCCAACTGGAACCCATATAGCTTCATCACATCCATTCCCAAGATAACTTCTTCCTCTATGTTCGCAACTAGGACGCGATGTTGGATTGATACTGGTCCAATGCCAATCTTCACATCAACTTCTCCTTTTACGGTAGCCGCCTCGGCTGTTGCTGTTCTGAGTTGCCATTTGCTGTGTAGTAACGACTTCTTCTTTTGAATCACATCGGGTCGCACTATGGTTTTCGTCGACCCAGTGTCCAATAGGCCAGCATAAGTTCTTTCTTCCAGAATAACATCCACGTAGAGGTTATTGGCATGGTGTTGCAGAGATGCAATTTGCGCTATTGATTTTGAAGCTCTACGATACTGGGTCGACGATTCCCTCTTCTCATCGACCCGTTTTAGTTTTCCTGCTGCTCCGCTATGGGTTTCTTGGGCTCCTTCTCGCATTTACTATGAACATGGCCCATTTCACAATAATTCCAGCATCGGAGCGTTCTTTTCTTAGGTTGCACCTGATTCACTATTCATCGGACTACCTGTTCTAAGGATTCTTCGGCTTCTGGTAGATCTCTGACAGAACATACTCTTCCTGGGTTTCGAGAGGCTAGCTTTGCGGTTTCGAACTCCAGACTATGTGCCAAAGCATCGCTTAGGGTTTTTGGTCTTGCCAGCCTCAGTGCTTGTTGCGTATCGCCATCTCGAAGACCATCTATGAATGTCTGCACAGCCAATTGTTCCGAGAAGCTATCTGGAGCCGTTGGATATGCCAGACGAACCAAACGGGCGATATCCGCTTCGAATTCTAGGAGGCTTTCACCGTTTTTCTGCAGACGATTCTTCAATTGTATGTGATAAACCTGCTCCAGGTGTGCATGCCCATATCTCATCTCAAGACGCTTGATTAATTGAGGGTAGTCTTGACACTCTTCCGGAAGCAAGGTCTGCAGAACATCACTGGCCTCTCCTCTTAATGACACAATCAGGGCAGTAGCTTTCTCCGGGAACGTCCATCCATTTGCTCCTGTAGCGGCTTCGAATTGTTTCAGGTACGTCATCCATGATGTCTTTCCATCGACGGTGGGAGGTTTTACCTTTGCCTTTGCTGTTCGGCAGATCTCCAAGCTTTCGCTTGAGGTGTGATGGAGACTGCAGTCGTTCATCGCTGGAAATAGAGGCTGAACTTTAAATTCGTCCCTCAATCTCTGTTCTACGGCTTCGATGGCCTCAGAAAGTTCCTGTCTCATATTCGATGAATTCTTTTGAATGTCTGCAATTTCATTTTTTAAAGCTTTTGAATTATCTGCAATTTCATTTTTTAAAGTTTTTCCAAAATGTTTGAATTATTTAACATCTCGTCTTTTAGAGTCTCCATAGTAATCTCGAATTGTAACATCTCATCCTTTAGGGTCTCCATAGTAGTCTCGAAGAGTTTTGAATTATTTGCAATTTCATCTTTTAAAGCTTTTGAATTATTTGCGATTTTATTTAACATCTCATCTTTTAGTCTCCATAGTAGTCTCGAATTGTTTTGAATTATTTGCAATTTCATCTTTCAGAGTCTCGAATTGTTTTGAATTATTTGCCATTTCATCTTTCAAAGCTGTTGAATTATTTGCAATTTCATCTTTTAAAGCTATTGAATTATTTGCAATTTCATCTTTTAGAGTCCCCATAGTAGTCTCGAAATGTTTTGAATTATTTGCAATTTAATTTTTTAAAGTCTCCATTATTAAGCTTGGATCAGCCTGTATTTGAAACAAATATTTTTCGGGATCCTTACCTTCATTTATTAAAATGTCACGGAGCCGGCCCTGGAGAATTATTTTTTTTCCAGATATATCCGCGTCCCTTTCTTCCAATTTTGCCTTTAACTCGGTGACCTTTAATTCTTCCAAACGTTTGGTAACCATTTTTTCTTTTGCACTTATTTTCAACCCACACTGACACCAAATTGTTGCGTTTTCGGGTTCGAAATAAACAACTTGTGCAAATGTTTTAAAACTGTCTGTATATTTTACACTTAAAACTAATCACAATTAAAAATATAAAATATACGTAACGCACTTAAAACTACTACGATTTAAATTAACACAGATATTTATTTCTCTCACTATTTATTTATGTTAGTAAAATTTATGTCATAAAATTGCACTATAATAAAAACTGCACCGCTCACTATATTTATTTATACCGTACGAATACTACTGAATGAATGAATGAATGCTTTCTGGGCACCGGCCGCTTTTTATATCACATATAAGACTCTGGAAATATACGCGAAAATTCTTTATTTCTCTCGATGTTTGTAGACATGCGACAGTCTTTCTGTCTCTTCGCAGTATATACAAGGTGTCTCTAAAAGGTCTTTAAACAACTCTACCACGTATTTTTCGGACCAAAATAAACCGATTTAGCAAAACTTGGCTTAGTCAAAGTTGCTTAGTTTGTGCGCAATACGGTCCTGAAGTTGCAGTTGGAAAATTGTTTTTTTGTTATAAATTTGAAACGGCTGGAGCGATTGCGCTAAATCTTGTCACGTTTACATCGTTTTATGAGTCAAGAAATTCTGTATCAAAATTGTGATAGTAATCAATCCATAGACGGAGAACCTGCGTTTATAAATATTAAAACATTTCCATTTTCTACGCCAATGGATAAAAAAGAGATTGTCTATAAAATTTAGATTAAGTGTCTTAAGTACAAGAAAAAAGGTACTCTTGGTAAGACTCGAAAAATTGCATCGTTTTCTCAAAAATCGCATTTTAAGATTTGAGAACATAACTAGAGGACGGCAGCGCATACTGTGTGCTCCATGTACATGTATCTTTAAGCCGTGTACACGTGTCTTAGGCCGTTTAGACGTCTCTTTAAACTATGTACACGTCTTTTGACGTCGTTTTTGAATTGATAAACGTGACAAAATTTAGCGCAATCGCTCCAGCCGTTTCAAATTTATAACAAAAAAACAATTTTCCAACTGCAACTTCAGGACCGTATTGCGCACAAACTAAGCAACTTTGACTAAGCCAAGTTTTGCTAAATCGGTTTATTTTGGTCCGAAAAATACGTGGTAGAGTCGTTTAAAGACACCTTGTATAAATGGATGATTTATTGCCTTGTTTACTGGTACGTTTTTTTAACGTCGCCCGGAGGTCTGCTTCTCTTTTTTGTGTGTATTTATTTCGTTACAGTATTATTATTATTATTACAAACACATAATGAAATATATGCTATCCTTCCCTCTATATTACTATTAAATTGTCCATAAAATTAAAATGATTATTACATGTAAGTATAATAATAACAGTAACAAGTTTTCTGTATTATAAAAATAGTTCTTAATGCAAAAAAATATTAAATCCAATTGCTGTATTAATAAACTATTAATTATCACTTATGTCAACAATAACATTCAATTTGACAATTACGTCTCGCAGATTGGAAGTTTATAGGAATGAATAAACGTCAATTAACTTTTGACGCAATGACAGTTTGCGAAAAAGTTTAAAGTTAACCCTCAAGGCTCCTCGCTACTGAAACGACAATCGCAATATTGGTTAAATAGCACATACTTTAAGGGTGCGTTTCAATCTTTCCAAATCCATTTCGGTTCGAATCTAAGCTTTTCATGTTTCTTAAGTACTACTAGCAATAATTAGATGGCACCACTATAACAATTCTAAACATTCTAAAGAAACGATCATAAAACATTTCAAGGTCATTTTACCTGCTCATTGAAGTTCTACCTACATACGAAAATTTTGTCTGTGCATGCTTTCTTTGCAATTTGATTGTATACGTATGAATCTAATGAATACTTATTACTTGTCAACTTTCATGCTGAACGGAGAAAGACGCGCGAACTTTAACCATTCATTTGAATTTATTTGTAAAAATTTAAATTCAATTACTTTTTATATATTTATTTTATTTATAAATTTAGTTATCCTTAAACATGTTTTTAAATGCTAAATGTAAGTGATACACATCCATTCGAGTTTCTTATTTCATACAAAACTAGACAATAAATAAAGAGCAGTGTGTTTGCGTTATGCAAAATAAAACTTTTTCTGTTACTTGATACTGCTACGCGCACAACAACGTCGCTGCGGAGATAAATTTAAAATATAAAAAAAACTTTGAGGTAGTTACGGGATAGGGAGATCCCTGAAGTGAGATGGAAGTTTCGAATTTCACAGGGCCGAGTTAACTCAATCGCAGATGGCGTGACGGTTCCAGATAGAGAAACAATAGAATGAGCGTCGGTCGGCAGCGACGCAAGCGACGTTGTCCGGGCACCAGGACACTTCGCTACCTTAAGTGGTAACCAACCTGTGAACTTCCCAGTACACCACTGGATCCCCTGTATATATTTGTTTAGGCACACACTCAAAATTTCTATTTAGAGTCGGGTATGTTCGACAAATTGAAATTTAAGAAAGGTTAAGAACTGAGCGCAATAAATAAAAGTTATATATAAATCTTTATTAATGAATTTTAAGCAGATTATCTTAAATTACGTTGTGTCATTAGCATATAGCAATGTGATCAAAATTATTTTTTTTGAAAGAAAATAAATAAACGTTACAAAAGCTGATATGAAGTTACAATTATAGTAGATAGTTTTAAGTTAAAGGTACAGTCTCAACCTGAGGTTGGTATGTCCGCTGCAGAAACGTTTCTTCACCTTACAGTGAGATTAATTATAATATTTGTCTAACAGACTAGTTAAACATAATACCTGAAACCTTAACCAGAAAGACCTAAGTAAACCACTAATGACATCAAAAGATTAAAAAAAATAAGCTTACTCGAGGAAAATGAACTATGACAAGTGAAATTTAAATTACTCGAGAAAGTAAATTTACAATACAAAGAAAAATAAATTAAATTAGTCCCTCAGGCAAGTGCTTGAGTTGTACTATTGTGTCAATAAAAAAAATATCCTACATGATTACCAAAATTAAATACATTATAGTTACATAGATTCAGAAAGTTTAATCGATATTTAGCAAAATTTATATTAATGGAACGTTAGGTAATTTTGAGCAGATTTATACGAAACACAACTTATATAAATCTTAACATAGTTATGAAAATGTGATAAATCTACAGCAATTCGAAACTAATAAGTAAGGTACTTAGGACAGTTCTGGACCCCCCCCACTCCTACTACCCCCCCTCCCCGCAAGATAGGTAGAACCTCTACCAACCCAACTAATGTGGCGCCCCCTCACGGTCGCCAACCCAACTAAAAATGGCAGATTTCATGATTACCAACCCAACTAATGTGGGGCCCCCTCACGGCCGCCAACCCAACTAAAAATGGCAGATTTCATGATTACCAACCCAACAAATGTGGCGCCCTCTGACGGCCACTAGCCAAACTAAAAATGGCAGGTTTCATGATTACCAACCCAACTAATGTGGCGCCCTCTGACGGCCACTAGCCAAACTAAAAATGGCAGATTTCATGATTACCAACTCAACTAATGTGGCGCCCTCTCACAGCCACTAACCAAACTAAGAAATGGCATCTCTCATGATTACCAACCTAACTAATGTAGCATCCTCTCACGGTCACTAGCCAAACTAAGGTGACGTCAGACAAAATGGCGGACCATCAAGCTGGTCTTTGCTTCTAGAAAAATTCCTGAATAAATTACCCGGCTCGCTATCGAGCTTCTCAATGTACTTCAAACAGGTCTAAACATGTTTCCAGCGGAAACCGCAACGGCTGTCTGCTTCGGTGATAGCCGCATGCTTGAAATGTATATCTTACTTATAAAATAAAATAAAACAAACAATATATTTTTTTAAGAAAAACAATTTATTATTATTATTTATAAATTAACAATATTATTTTAAATTAACAATATCTCCAAGCTTCATAACTTCAAAGTCATAATACAGCGAATTATAACTAATATGTAGCACTCCCATCATAAGTAAAGCGTTAAATGAATTACAATGATCAACAAGTAATTTTGATACATTAGTATATAAATCTCCAGTTAATGCCATGCAGGCGGTTAAGATCATTTTATAAAATGTTATGAAATTCCTATTTACTAAAAATTCTAATTTACTCTTAATGAGCAGTCGCAAATTAAACAAATTGCTATAGGTGTCAGACGACAATACCAGTTGCTGATTGCTACTGCTTAATACAATTACACTAGTATCTCTAAATGTTGACGTGCGAATTTGATGATTCGGACTGCGACCCTCCGTCTTACAAAATTCTTCCCACTCGACCAATGTGAAGAATACACAGCTTGCAGGCGATCGAATCTGGATGATGGGTACGAATCCAGCCGCCGAACTAAGGCCGATATTCACCCATTTCGAACCGCATTTGTTGAGGAAGTATGATGACTGCCCAATCAGTTGTTTTTCCTTAACGATGTTATCATCAATCATTTTAAGTGAATCACCAATAAATTCATTATAAGTTTCTGAAAATAATTAAAAAATATATAGATATAAGTTTATGTACATAATAATTTTGTATTCTTAGTAGCTTCCATTTTAATCTTAGAGGTTAAAGAATATGTGTGAACTCGAATGCAAACAAACTAATACTGATTTAGTGGGAGAAAATTACAGTGAGAAGCAAACAAAAAAGGGTGGGGGTACCTAAACAAAAAGGGTGGGGGTACTTACCCAATTTGAGGCGGTAGAGCAGCTGCACCCGAGGCATGTGCAGCGACCATCTAAGGAGCTGGTGAGTCGATTTTATAATGCCCCCAGGCGAGAGTATGGACGCCATCCTTATTAATCCGGCGTTTATCATCGTGAGGTGATAGGCTCAATTTATTTTGCTTGACGGTATAAATTTCATGTAGTTTAATTTGGAATAGATTTTGCTCTCTTAATAAAATATCATTATTTAATAAACAGTGTTTGTAATCTGCCAGACTAATCTCATCCCGGACAACGTTCTTTTTAAGACCCTTAACTTTTTAATCTCCCTACCCTCAACCTCTAAGGCATACATTTTTGCGCGCAATCCGACAAATTCACTCATTATATTACCCGCATTTTCGTCTTTAAATAATCCTAAAACAGCCTTGTTTTGAGGCGCTATGTTGTATACATTATTGATCGAAAAGTTTGATGTGTCGAATTTTGATATATTTTTTTTCATGTCGCTGTATATATCATCTGTTTCTACTTTTAAGATAAAACTGTCCGTATCCATATAACACAGACGGACCTTTTCAGCATACACGCGTCTCAAAAAATTGTGGAAAAAGTCATACATCAGGTGCTTTGATAGCTCCAAGACGGAGAAGCCGATATAAATAGGTTTATTATATACGACTTTCAGCTTCCCCATCTGGACAGCCACAAAGTTTTCGGAAAAAATACTAACACTTTTAAAATTCGGTTTCGCGATTAAACTACCAGCCCCGCGACTTTTGCCATGGTCCTCCCAACGTGTGACCAATTTGACTTCTACTCGCTTGTCAACATTCTCCATGGTTTTACCATATACAGAGTTGTTCATAAGCTTGTAGAAGTCCTTTTCAAAATCGTTCCTAGCATGCTGACGTAGGCTGGTGTTTAGGTCGATATAAGTTTGAAGCCAGTTTGACTGGTTGAATTTTAAAACGCGGTGAATTTTGGTGATTTTAAGGCCGAAATGTAATGCTTGCTTTAACGTTTGATAGTGTATGACATATTTTTCTTTGTTCTGTAAATTCGCGATCAACTTTTTATACTGAAATTTAGATGTGGGAGGCACCATGTTTTCGGGCAGAAAAGGTAGGTCGTTATGCTCATCGTGCAAAGTTACAGGATACGTGACATCTACCTCCAAAAAATAGCCAATCGGCGAATCATCAGCGACCCCAGATATATTTAGATTGTCAATTTCATTCTCACTGGCCCAACTGAACCTACCGAATGGTAGATACTGCGACATTGCCCACCCGTACAAATTGTTCGCGTCCCAATAAGCTAAATACGAGCTAGGAGCACTCGCATCATAATTAGGCATATATTTATTATTTGCTGTAGCGTGCCGCAATGATACCTGACACAACCCACCCCTGATACTCTGCTTAACAAAATGATGCATATCGATGTCTATGAGTAGCTCCAGCTCAATTTTGGTGTGCTTCAACATAGCATCCCAAGACAAGCCCGGGCTGGTGTAATATTGAGCCGGATCCAGACTGTATGTATCCCGACAAATCTTCCTGAAATTTTCAAAAATATCTGCCAAAAGTAAAACGTCTGATTTTAAATATAAGTTCGAGTACTCTAATAAATTTTGACATCCAAACGTATTCCATACAGTTTGCGCATGTTGATATTCAACATCCGAAATATCAACATTCGTTAATGAATTAAAAAAATCGCGTTTTGTCGGTAAGGTCGATTCGCTCAATCGCCCAAAGGTATCTATGTATTGATAGGGGAATACACCCTTCTTTCTAATTAAATGGAAATGTGAATCTAGTGGAAACGCCCGCCTAACATTGACAAAGTCTTGCGGGTTCAAATTTTGTGCAAGCTTATCGATAGAAGACGCCATGAATCGAAAACTATCTAAAAACCGTAGTTTTATATAAACATTTTTTCTCTCGCCCGATTTTTTATCTGTATACTCATCGACCAAAACTTTCGCGCTGAAACTGATATATCGCTCTTTATTAATAGGAATTACGTCAATATCTAAATTTTGTTGTGCCAAATCTCTTAAAAATAGATGGCTATCATACCCGCTCAAATTGTGAAAATAGATAGGGACAAATTTCGGAATTTTGAAGTTTAGATTACAATTAGAATGAGCGGCCCCTCGAAACGCTCCCGTAATGTGGCAGTGATCTCTCACTCTATCTCCTTTGAGAGACAGCTCACAAATGTGGCAAATCACGGCCTCATTATATAATTTTCGCTCGCTATTATTTAAAGTTTTCATCGGCACGATAGTCTTTAAATAGTTTTCATAGATTAGCTTAACATCTTCTATCAATTTTTGGACAAACACCGTTGAGCAATCTAAACCGGCATACGTGACAAATTTATTCAACTTTGCACCAAACGAACATACAATCTGATATGCAAGACTATAGGGAACGTGTTTGAATGTTTTATTCGTATACGAACTAGCTGGATCACGGCTGCATGTGTGAATTGGTTGGAGAATACTTTCAAAATCCGCATAAACGACGAACGGAACGGACATTTTTTTATGGTGACTATCGAAACGTAAATTATTTTCGGGCAGCATATCTCCAAATTTTGTTTTACGCGCGTCGGTTGAGGGTAGTACCGTATACACATGGTTGCAATCGTGTTGTTGATGGGCTTTTAATTGTTCGGATGTTCTGAAATGAATTAAACACCCATCGCAGATGTATACCTCACCATCATGTTTGCTTATTTGAGATGAGACTAGCCTGGACAGATTTTTAATTAAAACATAATGGGCTCTTTTTCCATCATCAATTAGGAGTAAATTGATGTGGATATCTTTTCTGTTTTTAGTGAAATGAATTGGCCCCACCACCTCATGATTTTTTGTTTCATCATTAATAGCCAAACCTTAAACGTTAATACTTAAATTGTTCATATTCTCAATTTTTGAAATATCTTTAATTTTAACCGGGAATTGAATACCCTCTAAATTTAGGATGCTGGAGTAATGAGGGTAACTACTAACTCTATCTACATGTATGTTTGCCGGGTAGAGTGCTGCTACAATCGACCAACACAGGCACGCATCATCCGAGTTCTGAATATTGATGCATGCTTTTTTGTTTCGGATAGAGGGTGGTAGTTCCAAATAAGATGATCCCCCAAGAGGTTGGTAGCTGTTGATATTAACCTCTAAATGCGAGACCATCTTAAGTGTCCAATTGCTCCCCCTATCCGAAAACTCTTCAGCTTTCGATTTTATGATGGCAGCAGCCTGATCAAAAACATCCTCCAAGTCAGAAGACCCGGTGACAATGACGTATCGAGTATTAAATGATTTTAAGTCGACTATTTCCTCATCAGCTACGGTTTTAGCATAATGAGCAAATAGCTCTAACTGTACCTTAATACCCGATACAGCCTTGGCCAGAACATCTTTACACACTTTAGTTTTCAAGTTCGATAAAAAATTTGTGATATCAGCACTTTCATCACCTAAAATTTTGTAACTCGCGACCCGGTTTTTAAATGAGGAATTAATTTTGAACACCCCATCCGGCAGCATAAATGTATTGTTATTCAAATGCTGCTGTGAGCGAAGATGTCCCCTGTATAAATAATTATTAGGGAAACTCAACCCACAACAGCTTCTCTGAGGCGCATCTCGACTGGTAGATGGTGCAGCATCCACAGGTCTATTACAACTTGTGGGTGGTGCAACATCTACTTTAACCCTCTTCTTAGACGGTCCAGCAACATGCTGACATGTATCCACACCGCCACCGCAAGTCTCACATTGAAAATTGCGGTGAACTGTGTTTACATGCGGCTTCGAACTATCCCGCCGGCTGAAGGACTTGCTACATATGATGCAGTTCATTATATGAGAAACAAATTAAAAATAATTAATATAATAAAATTTAAGACAATAAAAAAGGCTATTGAAACCTAATTTTTAATATATCGAAATTGCTAATTTATTTGAAAGCTCGTATATGAATTGATATAAAATACTAATTATAGACCTACATATATAAAAATAATATTTTAATACATGAACTTTGACTGATACCCGTATATTTAACTAAAAATACTCTTATTGTTCAGAATTTATTTAAATTATTGAGAAAAACCTTTAAAGAACCGTATGAAATAATCAACTTAATTATATATAAATTTACACACTTAAACATTAAAAACAATTTAAAGAAAGCACTAAATGCAAAAAATACTTGTATTATACAAAATTTATTTAAATTATTAAAAAAAATCTTTTTAAAGAACTGTATAAAATAATCAACTTAATTATATAAATTTACACGTTTAAACGTTAAAAACGATTTAAAGAAATCACTAAATACATATAAAATACTTTGAAGCACCCTGGATTAATTGTATATAAAAATAATATTCAATAAAATATTCAATAAAACTTGCACCATTAAATTATTAAAAATAGCCTTATAATTGAAAAAACAATTTTTAAAAAGTCCTATAAAATTTTAGAGCTGTAGAAAAACTAATGGAAACTATGATCCGCGTATATTTAACTAAAAATACTTGTATTATTCAGAATTTATTTAAATTATTGAAAAAATCTTTTTAAAGAACCGTATAAAATAATCAACTTAATTATATAAATTTACGCACCTAAACATTAAAAAACTATTTAAAGAAAGCACTAAATGCATATAAAATACTTTGAAGCGCCCTGGATTAATTGTATTTAAAAATAATATTCAATAAAATATTAATAAAATTTACACCATTAAATTATTAAAAATAGCCTTATATTGAAACATATCCTGGATTGATTGTATATAAAAATAATATTCAATAAAATATTAATAAAATATACACCATTAAATTATTTAAAAAATAGCCTTATAATTGGAAAAAACAATTTTTAAAAAGTCCTATAAAATTTTAAAACTAATGAAAAATATTGCAAGTTAATATTATATAAATTAGGGTTTCTAAATACCTTGTAGTAATACACAAACAAGCACTAAAAAACGATGTTGACTGTTCAAAGACACTGATTATAATAAAATTAAAGATGCCGATCTACGTATATATAGGTAGTCGCCTGTGACGTATACACCCATCTGCGTTAGATTCTCACGCTAATGGAGTGATGTATAAAGAGAAAACCCTTTTTTTCCCGCGCATACATATATATACATATATACGTATGCGACCAGAGGCAATTAAGCGCGGTAAAATTCCTTTCTCACGGTGGTCCGGCTGCAATGACCCATTTTCCCACGCGCATAGAAATATGTACGTATGCGACCGGAGGCAATTAGCAGCGGCCGCATTCCGTTCTCACGGTGACTGTGTGTGTTCTAATGCATCTGTTTAAATTTTTTTAGCGTCGCATACCTGCATCGGATGGATGCTGTCTGAGTGATCCTTTTTTTAGGGCAGGTGATGGTTAATTAATGGAATTGTATAAAAAATCTCTCGCTTGCATACCTGCATCGGATGGATGCTGTCTGGGTGGTCCTTTTTTTACATGTATAGACATGTTCATACGTATATTATTTTGCTATAATATTAGTATTAATATGCATAGGTGGATTGAAATAAAAATAATAAGAAGGTTAAAATAATTCTTTATTTTGTAGATAATTGCATAGAGATATAATATTATTTTGCGTGCATATACATTCTTCATTAGTTTTATTATTATGATAAAAACAATGATTGACATTTTTAATAAGCTTTGGTACATCATTAAAATATTCCAAGTTAATTATGTCAATATCAACATACTGCTTAAGTAGCTCCTTTTTTAGATGTCCTTTAACATACACTCTATTATATGAGTTACAGATATTTTTTAACAAGTTAATAATGCCTTAAAATATACATAACCAGTAGAGTATTCTATATTTAAATAATTATTTTCAAGCCATCGAACGGTCTTCTGGTCTTTCTTCGATAATAGATGGAATTCGATGCTAGGTTTAAATAAAAAATGGATGCTCCTTTCTCCGTCACTTATGCTCATCTCTTTTGGATCGAAATGTGGAATCGCATAACCTTGTATGTCTATAATAAGGAATGATTGAAGTTGATCTCGAGTGTCAATTGCACCTCTTTTAGCCATGATGTCTCGCGATTGACTGAATGTTATATAATTTTCTTAACAGTGCCTGTTAGTGCACTGTATTCAACGACACAATCTTGTAAAATTAACAATAAACAAGAGGTGTCCTCACTAAACGTCTCCTGGCACTGCATCTCAAGCTTAACATCGACGGTGGATGATTTTAAGCTTTCATTCTGCTTCGAACAGTCTATCACGTAAAGTGGTGAATCGTGGAACTTCTCATAGCTCATGAGAGGTCCGCGAGTGTTTCCATAATAGCTCGATTGAAATTTTGTGTACATTAGATATGCTTGGGCATATAGTTTTTTACTCATATCTATATTCATATCGCTATAGGGGTAATATTCTGAATTTCAATGCAATTTAATATTTGTGATTGAAGCGTGATTAAAGCCTGATGCATCTTGCTGAAATTATCTTTTCTGTTGCGCTGAAACGCTATAATAGCATATCTGAGTTTCTCTAGATTAGTGCTAGTTTTAACAGGCCAAATGTCAGTTTTCGTTGCACGCAAAGCTGGAAGTTCATATAATTCCCATTTACGAAATGTTAAATATATCGGTTTATTGGTTTTAAGGGTGTTTAAGAACTTTAAGCGTGCCTGATCATTTACGCTTACATGCGGCACCCGCCATTCAATCTTTTCAATCTCGATTGAGGCCTTTTTTGTACCATCAGCGGTCTTGTTTTGATAGCAGTTTTCATCTGTTTTACTTCTAATTAGGACTAATTCTTGACCAACGTTAATAATAACCCTCCTGTAATCGGAACAGAAGCCTAAAAGCATGCTCAATGGAAGGCATGCGTTGAACTTGTTATTGGAGAGTGTTGCTTGCTGCTGCGCGAATGGTCCCCACCCGGCAATCGACAACATTCGACTTTCATCTTCATTATATGAAACTAATGCTTTCATCGTAGAACTGATTCCTGGTTTCATTGCGCGATCGATTTCTACACCATTAAGCTCATATCGAATCTGATCAAACAAAAAAGCGTATGCATTGTTTGTTAATTCAGGTACACCAGTTCCATTAGCATCAGGTTTAAATTTCCCCTCTATGTATATATAACTCTCGGAAGGTAGTGTGTATATATCTTGATTTTGAATGCTTATGCGAACTTCATCATTTAAGTTGAAATTGTGTGTTCTCGGATAATATGTGTGATACTCTTCTTTCGTTATAACTTCGTCAAAATACACACCTTCAAATATGGATAGCTTTTCCTCCATTTTTTACTCGAAAGCCTAACGATTGTAAAAATATTATATTGGCCGATGTTAACTGCTTGAGTTTAGATGTTGAAGTGATCTTCCGTTGTGGTGGTGAAGAAGTTATATAACGTTTACGAAATGAAAGGCCCATTATGAAACTCTTTTTAATTCTAATCTAACAATGATTTGCTCGCCTCTAAAGTTTACGGCATCGCCATCTTGATCGAGCAGTGTTAATGTGATATTATCGATACGCTTAGAATTAATTAGTAGATATATTATATGCTCGGGCGCTATATTAATCGAATACCCAGCTTCAACTTGTGGAGAAAATTCGTAGAGAGTGTGAGATAAACGACTATCGTTGTAGGCTGATGTTGTGATATTGCACTCAATTCTTATTGTCGACACTTTTATAATATTAACAGGTAAATCCAATTCATGTTTTTGATCGGCTGGTAATAGCTTCCCACTAAAGCCTAACATGCTTCCTATAGAGTCTCTAGGTACAAAATTTATTTCATATTTGCTTTTAATTTCACACTTTATTGTATTGTTGTTTGGTTTGAGGGATATTGCACCTTTAGGCATCGCATTCATCAAGAAATCGGCGATATCACTTATCTCATAAGATCCTGTCGGAATTGTAATAACTTTGTCATTATCATAATAAAATTTGTTACAGCCCTCTACAATGTTGGGAATCGAATTGTAGCTATTAAATCCTATTAGACCCAGAACATATTCATAGTGGGGATTCAATTCAATAGGCGGATAATAATCAACAGAAAGCACTGATTTTGTGCCCTTCAGGGTGAAAGTGTACGACATGACTAATATATTGTTACAATACAAATATAGACTGAAACAATATTAAATTTATGAACTTGGTCATCAAAATTAACTTAATTATTGAAATTAATGATAATGATGTTTTGGAATAATTTTATTTGAACCTTGTTTATAATTACGTGATAAAGACAACAATGTTCTTTATCTGAGTTGTATTTCTTGAGGTTGTAGTCATCCTGTATGTTGAGGGATTGAGTAGTTTCATTTTTCATTGTAGTTACCAAAATCTAGAGAGAAGAGATTTAAAATGTTATTAGTATAGTGTAGGATAAGTTATTATTTGTGTAAGAACATATTCAATTGACGTTAATGATGTTAAAGGTAATTAAAAAAATTAATATTGAATAATGAATAGCTAAATTGGAATAAAATCACATTTCAAAATTCATATCACCGGATGTGACATTTAAAATGTCATTTTGACAACCGGTTAGTAAATTGATAGGAACCAGCTTATAAAATGTTTAAAGTACATAAGATGCTATTTAAAAGCCGAAAAGAATTAAATTAGTAAAGTTATTAATATTACAAGATATTCAAAACATATAAAAAGATTTAAATTCTATGTTGTTTAGAAGGTATTTGCAGAAGAAATTGATTGGTGGATTGGAAAAAGTAGAGGGTTGTCTAGGGGATGAATAATAAAAACAGGAGATGCGAGATAATTTTGAAGAAAAACGGGCGCGTTTTAGCGAAGTATAATATTAAAACTCAAAAATCTATTAATAGAATAGAACAGAATAAAGTAAAAGTGTTCAAATTTAATATCTTGATACAAAGTTCATCGAGAAAAATAATTAAAAGTGATATAAAAATTTTAGGAAAGGAGAAGTTAATTTAAAGTATATAATTTAAAATTACTCACCTTAAAAGCAGTCCCGAGAGCCATTTCTTTGGAGTTAATTAATGGTAGCAGTTCCGAGAACCAATTTCTTGAAGCAGTCACGAGAGCCATTTCTTTGAAGATAAATAATAATAGCAGTTCTGAGAATTAATTTCTTCAAGCAGTCAATCGTAGAGGTTCAGAAGTGCAAGGCGCAGCATTGACCGTAGAGATTTTGAAGTCCATGGTTGGAGTTGCACAATTTTTTCATCGTCGAAGAGAAATATTGTCAAAATCCTGAAGTATCGAGGTATATTCACATTGCAGAACCAGTTTTTAGTGACAATAGGCCCAAAACAACATTGAAGAAGGTTATTAAGACTACAATGATCATCTAGAACATAAGGATAACATCTTACGAAGATACTGTTAACCAGTTGAAATTAGAAGCATATATTATCGACATAGTGCATTCAGGTCGTATAAAGATTACGTATATTTTGGAAAATATTTATATAATTCAGTTAATAGAATAATACTGTTGTTTAAAATAAAATTAGAATGTTGTTAAGTATGCAAATCTAAAAGTATTATCAAATGGAATTTAAATCTTTTCTAGTTAGATAAATTGAAACTCGTACAACCTCAATTAATTATTTATTCGTACGTTTCTCTTGTAATTTATTTGAAAAGAACCATTATTGGTGTCTTAAAATATTCATAAAAAAAAGTGGTTATAAATTATTAATATATAAAGAAATATTTACCTTATAAAGTATATTAAAATAAGAAGGATTGTTATTATTATTCCACAACTTCAAAGTGCATTAAAAACGTCATTTGGATAGGTTTACAGTCTTGTTTGTAAATAAGATATTTGTTGATGTTCCTTTAAATTCAACCTCTATAATTTTTTTATTCACGATATTTATTAAACTTGTGAATATTTATATCGCTTGTAGTTTTATTGCTCTAAAGTATTCATCAAGTATAAACATTGGCTTGACAAGAGATTTATACCTAATCTGTAACAGTAAATAGAAAAACATATTTAATTTTATTTGTTATATGCAAATAAATGCTACTTACCAGTTCTACAATATAGTAAAGAAAGGTTAATTACTTATTTTAGACAGTAATTTAATTCAAAGCGGACCACTGACACGATATGAGATGAGTTCTAAAAGAATGAATTGAAGTTTTATCACAAGCGTAGTTAAACCAACTGTAAAATATAAAAACTACTAGTATTAAAATACTATGAACTGAAAGAGTTTAGATTACTGATGGGTATACTACCAGTTATACAAGTTTTAAAAATCTAATGTATTTCTTATGAATAGATATCTGGGCTAGTCGGTGCATATTAATAATAGGAGTAATAGAAAATATTAATACAATCAATAAGGGTTGTATTTTATTAATTATTGGCTGGCCCAACATGGGGCATTTATAAAATGAGTAATGGAAAACATTACTTGGTTAGTATTTTATTAATTATTGGCGCATAGCAACTTGGGGCGATATTGGAGATAGCACATTTATCACCAATATTATATTTATTAATACTTAAAAACGAAGGGTAATTATTTAAAAAAAAATTGTAAAAGGTATTTGTTTTAAAAAAGTATAAAAGTATTATTTTCTTTAGGTGATTGACAACATTTAACATAATTGTTGGGATAGTAGAGGGTAATCATACAAATAATAATAACTATACAGTGTGATTTCTTTATTTTGGTACAGTTTTATACATTTATGTGGCTTACATTATTAAAGAATGGTTAATAGTAAATAAGTGATATAATACAACACAGTATAGAAAGTGTGTAAGTTTTTTATTTAAATACAGAGTGTTATTAGGGGTATTATTAAGAAACTTTTATAATGATACAGACACGTAGCAGGAAAGGGGATAAAGGAGATGAGGAAGGTTCAGTGAGTGGAGATGAAACTTATCAGAGTGAACAAAATCCGGTGATGGATTTGTTGTTAAAGATGAGAGAAGATATGAAAAATTCACAAGTGACACAGGATTTGAATATGAAAAATTTAAGAGAGGATATGAAGAAAGATTTGGAAGAAAATAGTAAGACTTCACAAGAAAAACAGGATTTGAATATGAAAAATTTACAAGAGACACAGGATTTGAATATGAAGAATTTACAAGAAAAACAGGATGCTAATATAAAAAATTTAGAGAAAGTTATTAAGAAAAATATGGAGGATTTAGAGGAAAGGAATGTAGAGAAAATGAATCAGTTAAAAAATGAGTTTAAAGAAATGGAAAGTAGATTAGTTTCAGATATATTCAAACGAACAGAAGAACAAATGGTACTAGTTAAAGCCGACATAAATAAAGAAGTTACTAAGATAGTAAACACAAAAGTAGATATTGTATATGAGGTGTTGAAAACAGATAAGAACAAATGTGAAAATGCAAGAAAAATGTTACTAGAGGCGATAACCAGGAATGAAGAGGTTTGTAAGAAAAGGAAGGAAGAGTTACTTGTTAATTGTGAAAAGGAATTAGAAAAGAAATTGGGAACTTATGAAAATACCTTTATTAATGAAGTTGCAAATTTAAATCAACATAAGACAGAAGAGGTTAAAATGTTACAAGAGAATTTACAGCAACAGGAAGTTAAAAGAAAAGTATTAGAAGAAGAAATCAAAAAGATATCAGTTAACATGAAAAACATAGGATCAAGTTCTACAGTAGCACATCAATGTTCCAATTATACTAAAGTGGAGAACATAGCTCAATTTGGGGCAGATAAAACAGGGATACATCCGATGACGTATTTAAGGAATATTATGAAGTATTTAGAAGATATTCCATCTTTAAAGCATCAAATGGAGGTAATAAGATCTACGTTGAATAATAGTGCGTTGGAATGGTTTCAGAGAATAGAGGATAACTGTCAAGATATAAATCAATTTGAAGATATGTTCAAGAAAAATTTCTGGAATGAATCGCATCAAAATAAAGCTAAAATTAGATTATTAACCGCAAAATATAGACATGGTAATTTAACAAGAGAGGCTTATGCTTCAAGGATGTATAATCAGTGCAAGTATGTTAGTGATCTTAATGAATACATGATTGCTAGTCAACTGTTAAATCACTATATTTATACAGATACACAAGCCATAATTTGCCAAAAGGTAAATGATATGGATTCTTTAATTGAAATCTTACGAAGATTAGATGATTTTAATGACGTTAATGCAAATAATTATTCATCTTTACCTAGAAACAATGTCAATAATGGTAATCAACGAATAAATAATAATGGTAGGTCAAATTATTTTCATAATACGGATTTGAAAAGTGGAAATCAACGAGATCAAAATGACTATAATGGAAATTATAGGAGTCCAAATTATAATAGGTCTTCGCCAAACATATATAATCAGAATACTCCAGTACGAGGAGGGTTTAATAATTATGGTAATAGGAGTGGTAATATTTATCAGTCAGATCCTAGAAATTATAATAATGATAAAGGGTATACACCATTTTCTGGTACAAATTATTATTCCCAAAATAGACAATATTATGGAAATAAATCTAAGGATAATCAAGGCGAAAGTAGACAAAGACCGATACATAATATCAGGTGGGTAGAAAATGAAGAGAATAATGCGAAAAATGATGATGTTGAATTAAAAAAAAAAACGTCGATTTTGAAGGAAGATTCATATCAGAATTCAAAACCGAGCACATCTCATTGTTAGAAGAAGAGGTAAATAATCAACCCAATTGTATTACTGTACAGACAATTAAATTTTATCAAAGACCTGAGAGTATATTTAAAAATAATGAAGAAGTATCTATAGTACAAGATTTTGGTTTGCCATTTATTAAGATAGAAATTGAGAATATTGTTATTACATGTTTAATAGATAGTGGTTCAGAGATTACATTAATACAAGAGAGTAAAGTTAAACAAGTCAAAGGGTATTTAAATAGTGTGATTAAGATAAAAGGAACTGATATTATTACAGCGAATAGAAAGAAGATGGGAACAATAAAACAATGCTTTTATACAGAAGTGATTATAAGTAAAGAAAGTTATTTTATGCAATTTTATGTCCTGGAAAATTTATTTTATGATTGTATAATTGGTATAGATAATATTAGAAAGTTAGGAATGGTTATGAATTTTGAAGAAGGTAATATTTATATAAAAGAGAATATATGCAAAATAGTAAAAGAATTAAGTGAAGAAGAGAAAAATGTTTATAATGATTATAAGAAGAATATATTAAGTATAGAAATGAATAATTTAATAATTGAAAATGATAATGTACATGATAATATTGATAATGAAGAATGGAATGAGAATTATGATGAAGAGATGGAAGAGGAATGTATAAATGATACAATAAATAATTATGAAGATATTGAAAGAAAAATTAAATTACAGGACATAAAGAATAAAGTTATGGAGCATAAGTTAATAGAGATTTTATATAGGATGTTGCGTGCTTTTGGCACTTCTGACTAATTTCATTTCAAAATATTAAATAATATCTGTTTACTTAAATGAGCAATTATTTAATTACTTAAGAATTCCAAATTAATTATAATATCATTCTTTTGGCTCATACTGTATACTATTTATTATTTTCAATACGCAAAATATATTCAAAACTTAAATATGTATTGCAATTCTACAGCTAAGCTTGTTTAACCTTCTTGAATAAACAGTTCTTTATATTTTTTTCAACTACCTATCAATTTCTGTTAAAATAACTTCTACATCTAACATTTCTTAAAAATAACATCTGAATAACAACATTTATAATCTAAAGTAAAATTCTTCTTATAAAGCAAATATTAGAGTCACGTACAACAAGTTTTCTTAAATACCCTTTTGTATGACATGACGACAACTAAATTTTGGCATCGCACGTGTGCTCGGGTTTATCAATAGCCCTTTATTTAACAATACCCTGGGAACGAAGCTATTAAATCTATTACATCGTATGCATCGTGTGCAAAAAATTCCTTCTTGGAGAAGTCGAGAACCTTCTAGAATCCAAAAACAGGCGTGTTTCACCCCTCTCCAACAGTACGCATAAAAAGGCAAGATCGCTTAAAAATTAGGATTAATAGTTGTTATCCGCAAGTGACTGTAGACAAATCGAAGTAATTTTATATAGACCCCTGCTGGTCGATGACTATCATGATTGACGCATAATTTCAAATGTTAAGATTGTTATCATCGTGTACGTAATTTAGCCGTGTCAAAAGCTAGTCGAGTGACGATTTAACGTACATAGTGAGTGCAAAATTATCTAAATATCGTTAGTCCAACCTGAAAGAAGGTTTGGCAGATCCAGATGATGTACCTTATGGGAATTTGAAACGATCTTAACTATTGCCGTCGGATACCAACTTTCGTCAAACTAAGAGGGAAAACATCTACCCCGCCGAAGTCATCGACCGTCGCATTGTGTCTGCATACATTAAGGTAAATTACCGTATTAATTAGGTCTCAGAGCGGCTTAGAAATTATTGTACCGTCGTTGTAATAAATCTACGGCCATTGCTTCTAGTTGTGTAACAATAAAACTGTAATATTTAGTCCGTCGGATAACCTTTAAAATAGGATTAATCTGTATTTTTCTATTCACATTGTTGTTTGAATCATTACACTACTGTAAACAATAGTATTAATCTGAAATTTCGAGTTCATTGTTAGAATCTTTGTACTATTGCCTATGTTATCGTAACTTTAAGTTAATCTTTTAAAAGTTCCAGTACGAATTATTCATTTTGTCAAATTCATTCATACATTAGTTGTTGCATTTTGTTCAAGAGTTAATATCCGATTTTAATTTACCATTTGTATTTGCAATCAAGATATTGTCATATGTTATTTGTGTTCATCTTTGTGTAACCACAATTTATTTTATCTGGCCAGAGTATTAAATTAGGGATTGTTTAATCTAATGTAAAATGTGGAAGTGAAACATCAATGTATTGGTGTTAAATGTTTATTGTATTTTGCTTTAAATTGTCTTAGGTAATAAATATTGTTAAGTTTACGACACTTGTGTTTTAAATTAATTAATCCTCGTTCCTTGAGGCGACTCGAAAGCTCAGTGACTGTTTCCTATTTTAATTCACTAATATACCTGGAGCCACGATGTGCTAATTCTAGTGATAATAAATAAAATAAAAAAAAATAACGATTCAAGTCAAAATAGGTGGCGTCCAATAATAACTTCATGCATAATCACAAGATCATTCATGTAAACAATTAGCCATCTAAAAGAATCAACACCGGTTACCTGAGGAACTTCTGATTGAGGAATTGTAAGACTTAAGATTAAGGTAGGTGAGTTTTGTCATTAAATTAAATATACGCATTTATTCACTCTTTGTTAATTCAATTATTAGTGGTATAAATTCTATTACAATAATAAATATTGAACGACCCTGGGCTTACTGGATGCGGACTGTGCTACCGGGCGAATTACTCTGTTCTTGCATCCAGTACTGTTGCTAATTGCTAAACGTTTAATTAATCAAATCCTTTACCTAGTTATCATATGAAACAATTCAGTATAGCAATTATTCAGCAACAAGGAATATATCGTTAATTAATGAAGAAATTGTTTTCGCAAGAAATTATGAACATAAACTAGTGGTTACTGATGATTCACCATTGACTTGTAAAAATTATCCTATACCGTACTACTATCAAGAACAAGTAAATAAGGAGTTGAAACGTTTAGAAGTTTCTTGTATTATAGAAAGGTCGAATAGTTATTTTATTAATCCTATAGTTATAGTGAAGAAGAAAGACGCATCTTTACGAATCTGCCTTGACGCTCGCTCATTAAACCTAAGATTACGTTCTGAGCACGAAACACCTCAAAACATAGATGTATTATTGACAAAATGTGGTAATAAAAGTGTTTATAGTAAGTTGGATCTTAAAAATGCATTTTGGCTAATCAATTTAGATGAAGAATCTAGGAAATATTGTGGATTCAGTGTGAATGGTTGTGTATTTTCGTTCCGCGTGGCTCCGTTCGGAGTGAAGACTTCCCCTGCAGCTTTAATCAGATTTTTACATAAAATACTTGATAAGTATGAAGAGTTTGCATTACATTATCTCGATGATATAATAATTTTTTCCAATAGTTATGAGGATCATATCAAACATTTAGATATTATAATTACTACGTTAAGAGAAGAAGGAATGAAATTGAACTTAAAGAAATGTCAATTTTTTAAGAATCAGGTAAATTATTTAGGATATGTTGTGACTGAAAAATGTATACAATTGGATCCACAAAGACTGGATGAAATTAAAAATTTTCCACGTCCTACAAAATTAAAATCATTACGAGGTTTTCTTGGTATGCTGAACTATTACAGGAAATTTGTGCATAATTTCAGTGAAAAAACGTTACCTTTATTACAGTTACTTAAGAAAGGAAACAAATGGAATTGGAATAAGGAATGTGAAGAATGTTTTGTGAAGTTGAAAGAGAATTTTGTGGAAAACCTACATTTAGAACATCCAGATTTCACTTTACCATTTATTGTACGTACAGATGCTTCAAATCATACTATTGCCGCAGAATTGATACAAATCAAAAATAATCAAGAAGTACCTATATATTTTATTTCTAGAACACTTAAACCTTGCGAAAGTCGATATTCCACCTCAGAACTCGAAATGCTGGCAATTATTTTTTCAATTACTAAATTAAGATACTATTTAATTGCTAAGAGGTTTATCTTAGAGACAGATCATAAGACATTAGTGAACATTATGAATACACGATTAAATAATAATAGAATTTATAGATGGACTTTGATTATACAGCAATATCATATGGAAGTAAGATATAGGCCTGGTAAAGAAATGATAACAGCAGATGTACTAAGTAGAAAAGGTGGAACTAATAAAAGAACTAGTTTGGAAGTGAATTTGGTAATTTTGAATCAATCGGGGATTTTATCTTTGAAATATCTTAAAAACATACAGAAGTTACCTATGTTTGATGATATAAGAAAAATATTGGAAGAATTAGGAGATTTTAAGGAAATGACTCTAAAAGAGGAGATAATTATAAAGAAAATTGGTAAAACTGAAGTTTTTGTAACAAATGAAGAACATACTAGAGAAATAACTAATTATATACATGAAAAGTATTTGCATATTGGGGCACGAAAATGCTGGTTGATATTTAGGGAAGCTTTTTATTGTAAAAATGATGAAAGGATAATAAAAAGTGAAATTAAGAAGTGTCGATTATGTGAATTGGCGAAAGATAAAAACATTACACATCAAAATATAAGTAAAAGCATAATGGTAAATGACAAGTTAGAATTGGTATCTATCGATTTTTTATCTAATATGTTGCCAAGTACAAAAGGATATCGACATGTACTAATTATTTGTGACATTTTTTCTAAGTTTGTAAAATTGATACCAACAAGCAAATGCGATACTGAAACTGTATTACAATCGTTACAGGAGTATTTTTTTATGTATGGGAAGCCATTAGCTATATTATCAGATCATGCTACTTATTTTAATAATGACAGATATAAGGAATATTTGTATAATCAAGATATTAAAGCTTATTTTTCCTCGTATAGACATCCTCAAGGAAATCCAACAGAAAGATATGTTAGGGAAACTTTAAAATATTTAAGAATATTGTTAACAGATAAACATAATAGATGGGCGAGACATCTTGGTCAAATTGAGAAGGTAATGAATCATACGCATAGTTCAGTACATGATTTATGTCCAGTAACGGTATTTTTGGGAGAAATGCCAGAAAGACCATGGGATAATCAAGAAACAATCGATTTAAGTGAAAGGTATGAATTGGTGAGAGAAAGATCAAAACGTAAAAAAATGATATGGGAACAAAAACAAATGGAGAAACAGAAGAAGTTTAAAAGTTACGAAATAGGAGATTTAGTTATTGTGAAGAATTTGAGGGTTACTGATCGAAAGAAAAATATTATGGGGAAGTTGTTAAGGCCATACATTGGACCATATAAAGTTAATCTAAAGTTAGGAGAAAATACTTATGAGTTAATAGAACCAAATACAAATTATATTAGAGGTAGATATCATGTGTCTATGTTACAGGATTATTATCAAGATATAAGCAATAGAGATGAATGAGTGTAACTGGTACAAAGCACACACATAAAGTATTATAAATAGGAATATGGATTAGAATATTAAATTTACAGAAATATTGGGTTGATTAATTAAATGTATATAAGTTTTGAAAGTACATTAAAAAAAGTTGCTAAGTTATTGGTTGTTATTGTTATTATAAAAAAAAAATGATTAACTTGAATAAAACTTAGATTTTTTAAAATAGAATAATTGCATATAGTTATGGCAAACAATTAATTATATATGATGATGCTAGAATAATAATTTATGTTATATTATGTTTTAATGATTGTTTAATAAATATAAATTTTATTTTAGAAGTTAAAAATTTACATTTATTAAAAAGGGGCAAATGTTACAATACAAATATAGACTGAAACAATATTAAATTTATGAACTTGGTCATCAAAATTAACTTAATTATTGAAATTAATGATAATGATGTTTTGGAATAATTTTATTTGAACCTTGTTTATAATTACGTGATAAAGACAACAATGTTCTTTATCTGAGTAGTATTTCTTGAGGTTGTAGTCATCCTGTATGTTGAGGGATTGAGTAGTTTCATTTTTCATTGTAGTTACCAAAATCTAGAGAGAAGAGATTTAAAATGTTATTAGTATAGTGTAGGATAAGTTATTATTTGTGTAAGAACATATTCAATTGACGTTAATGATGTTAAAGGTAATTAAAAAAATTAATATTGAATAATGAATAGCTAAATTGGAATAAAATCACATTTCAAAATTCATATCACCGGATGTGACATTTAAAATGTCATTTTGACAACCGGTTAGTAAATTGATAGGAACCAGCTTATAAAATGTTTAAAGTACATAAGATGCTATTTAAAAGCCGAAAAGAATTAAATTAGTAAAGTTATTAATATTAGAAGATATTCAAAACATATAAAAAGATTTAAATTCTATGTTGTTTAGAAGGTATTTGCAGAAGAAATTGATTGGTGGATTGGAAAAAGTAGAAGGTTGTCTAGGGGATGAATAATAAAAACAGGAGATGCGAGATAATTTTGAAGAAAAACGGGCGCGTTTTAGCGAAGTATAATATTAAAACTCAAAAATCTATTAATAGAATAGAACAGAATAAAGTAAAAGTGTTCAAATTTAATATTTTGATACAAAGTTCATCGAGAAAAATAATTAAAAGTGATATAAAAATTTTAGGAAAGGAGAAGTTAATTTAAAGTATATAATTTAAAATTACTCACCTTAAAAGCAGTCCCGAGAGCCATTTCTTTGGAGTTAATTAATGGTAGCAGTTCCGAGAACCAATTTCTTGAAGCAGTCACGAGAGCCATTTCTTTGAAGATAAATAATAATAGCAGTTCTGAGAATTAATTTCTTCAAGCAGTCAATCGTAGAGGTTCAGAAGTGCAAGGCGCAGCATTGACCGTAGAGATTTTGAAGTCCATGGTTGGAGTTGCACAATTTTTTCATCGTCGAAGAGAAATATTGTCAAAATCCTGAAGTATCGAGGTATATTCACATTGCAGAACCAGTTTTTAGTGACAATAGGCCCAAAACAACATTGAAGAAGGTTATTAAGACTACAATGATCATCTAGAACATAAGGATAACATCTTACGAAGATACTGTTAACCAGTTGAAATTAGAAGCATATATTATCGACATAGTGCATTCAGGTCGTATAAAGATTACGTATATTTTGGAAAATATTTATATAATTCAGTTAATAGAATAATACTGTTGTTTAAAATAAAATTAGAATGTTGTTAAGTATGCAAATCTAAAAGTATTATCAAATGGAATTTAAATCTTTTCTAGTTAGATAAATTGAAACTCGTACAACCTCAATTAATTATTTATTCGTACGTTTCTCTTGTAATTTATTTGAAAAGAACCATTATTGGTGTCTTAAAATATTCATAAAAAAAAGTGGTTATAAATTATTAATATATAAAGAAATATTTACCTTATAAAGTATATTAAAATAAGAAGGATTGTTATTATTATTCCACAACTTCAAAGTGCATTAAAAACGTCATTTGGATAGGTTTACAGTCTTGTTTGTAAATAAGATATTTGTTGATGTTCCTTTAAATTCAACCTCTATAATTTTTTTATTCACGATATTTATTAAACTTGTGAATATTTATATCGCTTGTAGTTTTATTGCTCTAAAGTATTCATCAAGTATAAACATTGGCTTGACAAGAGATTTATACCTAATCTGTAACAGTAAATAGAAAAACATATTTAATTTTATTTGTTATATGCAAATAAATGTTACTTACCAGTTCTACAATATAGTAAAGAAAGGTTAATTACTTATTTTAGACAGTAATTTAATTCAAAGCGGACCACTGACACGATATGAGATGAGTTCTAAAAGAATGAATTGAAGTTTTATCACAAGCGTAGTTAAACCAACTGTAAAATATAAAAACTACTAGTATTAAAATACTATGAACTGAAAGAGTTTAGATTACTGATGGGTATACTACCAGTTATACAAGTTTTAAAAATCTAATGTATTTCTTATGAATAGATATCTGGGCTAGTCGGTGCATATTAATAATAGGAGTAATAGAAAATATTAATACAATCAATAAGGGTTGTATTTTATTAATATTGATATATGGACATACGATTATATATTATTTAGTAGGAATTCTAAACATAAGTGACCACAATTGAATGTATTGAAATTTTGGTATCGCTTATGATTATACATTATTTTATTAGGACCCTTTCTATTAAAATATTCTATCAATTCCGGTGGAGGCTTTAAATTGCCAAACGAATCATAATAGTATATATTAGAACCTCTCTTCTTATAACAGACCCAATGTGTTCCCGATCCTTTAATGCTATCCAAATTAACGACTGCGCTTTCATTTTTGTTGGGTGATTTTGGTAGAGTATCCCTCATAAATACACCTCTAAAATGGTGAATATATTTCGCATATTTCAAAATATCATGATCGGTTAATGCTCTTTGAGGCAGTCGACTTATTAGTTTTTTGATGGTTTTAGATATAAACCTAAGCCTCGCTTATATGGCTTCAGATATAATCCTTTACCTTTTAATGCGATAGCTTCCATAGTTTTATTATGCCTTTCAGCTTCCCGTAATTGACTTCGAGCCGCTTTCGCTTTGAGTACTGCTTGTGTTATACCACTTACACCGCCTGCCAGTGAGCCGAGAGCGCTTAGCCCGGCGAATATTGGTATGAGTGGCAATACGCCACCAACTTTCGGTATGGGGATTATTCTGGGGGTTTTAATATGTTTTCGACCTCCAGCTTCTTTGATTGCAACCTTAGCTGCTGCCAATGATGATTTAGCACCCTGTTTAATATCACCCCCGAATCGCTTAAGAGCCTTTTAACATTGGTGCACACTATTTTTTTAAAAGTTTTTTTCTTTAAGCCCATACCAAATTTTCTTTTGGCCTTCATTGCGTTAGTCACCAACCAGGCTGCTGTCTTTTCACCAACACTCGCGTCTGCTGACTTTACACGATTCCAAGCTTTTTCTTGCAATATCAAATCTGCCTCGTGTCTATCTTTTAAATCTTTATGTTGTGAATATGCGATATCGTGCTCCCGACAAGCCGCATCCAATGGATTAATGCCGGGATCACCTCGTGCTAAACGTTTCTGGAGCTTTGTACCAGGACCACAATACATGTACCCACCTGGCAGGTGAAGCTCTATAGGCAACTTGTTGATTATCGAGTTCACGACACCTCCGCCTTCTTTAAAAGTTAGCATCGAAATGAATTAGCTTTATAAACACCCAACAATTTATATATAATTCATTCACCATGAGACTTGTGAAGCAGAAGGATGCACTTGAAATAATCAACTTGGATTTGGACGTTGATGAAAAGGGTAAATTTCGGAAACATAGCAGCCTACTACCGAATTCCATTAGAGCGCTACTTTGCGGTGCATCAAACTCTGGGAAAACAAATCTCATGCTATCGTTATTATTCAATGAAAATGGTCTCAAGTTCGAAAACGTATACATTTATTCCAAGTCTTTATATCAAGCTAAATATAAGCTGTTGGAGAATGTTTTAAATAATGTTAAAGATATGAAATATTTTCCTTGTAAGGAGAATGATGATATAATAGACCCCATGGAGGCTGAGACAAATTCGATATTCATTTTTGACGATGTGGCGTGCGATAAGCAAAACAATATTAGAAAATATTTTTGTATGGGTAGACATAAGTGTGTTGATAGCTTTTATTTATGTCAAACTTATACTAGTATTCCGTAACAGCTAGCATATTTACAACGATCATGTTGGAGTTGACATGTCATTTGAGCGGTTTAAATCGGTTTGTGGTGAGTGTTGGAAAGATAAATACGGATTCCTGGTGATAGACAAGGATAGTGATTTGCATAATGGTCGTTATAGGAAGGGTTTTGATTGCTATATATGCTGGTGAATTATTCATTTTATTCAGTTAATATATATCTGTCCGCAAATAATCATGCGCAGGCAGGCAGTTACTAGTAGAAAAATGGATTATGAGAAATTGAAGCGTGATATTATTAAGGCAAGTAAAGTTATTAGGAATAAGTATATGCAATTGAAGCTTAATCGTTCCGCTGAAGATTATTTAATACGAAAAATGTTTAAGCCCATTACTGAGAACCTAGAAGGTTTGAGCACAACAATAAAACAGGAAACACAAACAATTAAGGAGCCCATAATGAATATTACAAACACTTTGAAAAATAGAGGAAAGCTGATAAAAAAACAAGAGATAGAAAAGAGCCCTTCGATTAATCCATTCGATGAGCAGTCTAATCCATTGATGGAAGAGGATCCGCATTCACATAACACGTTTTATGGAGATCTTAATCCTTTACCGAGAGAGTTTGTGCGAGGTCTTTTTCAAGATACAAGCAATGTATATGATACAACGTGTGGTGTTACATTCGAACCCGAAACAAATAAATTGAAATTGGGTGGGCATACATTATATCTAGATGGTAAAGACATAATAATCAATAATAAGCGATTTACGGGTTCTCATGGTCTTTATGAGTTAATATTTAAAACTAGCCCAAGTAGATATAATGAGGAGGATTTATCTCAATACTATGATATTTTACAAGAAACCAATGTGCATCGCAAACTGTTTCAACCCAAAAGTCACTTAAGGGGGACTAGAAGCCACAAATGGCGTGAAATAATAAGACCTCTTCTTGCTAAATATTCCAGTTCGACTTCAGAAACATGGTCTAGCGGAGATATAGGCAGCATGCTTGTTTCCAACACCAAGGATAGATATCAATACGTCTATTGGGACGACATAAACGAGCTCGTGGATCGTCTTAAACTTTTGAAGGCCTCTCGGGATTCTGGCAATGAAAGTACCCATAATGAAATGCAGTCTATCATCGAGGAGCTTAAAGAATGTGGTGTAATTGAATAAATACTTAATACTCTCATCCTTTTCATCAGTATCGTCATGAGTGTAGACAAATTTGGCCGATATCTTAGCGGCGGTAAAGCTAGCGTTAAACGTCAAAAGCCATCTCTACCATTAACAGAGGGAGGTGATGTTGATATTGGCGGTAAACGTATTTGTCGTGTAGCAGATCCTATACACGAGCAAGATTCTGTTAATAAGCGCCACCTATCTAGAATACTTGGTGTAATAGATCTAAGGATCGATAATGTGGTGAGTGATATTCAAATAAAAATAGACGCCTCAAATTCCAAAGTGGCTGAGGATATTAGTGATATCATACATCATATGCAGACTGCTGTTGAGAATAGAATCGAAAATGAACTAGACAATTTAAGGAACAATCTCGCAACAAATGCTGGAGTTAATGATATGATTGATAAAATTAAGAGGGAATTGGATGAGAACTTGAATGCATTTAAAACTAATTTAAATAAAACTGTTAATTTGGATATATTTAAAGGCATTTTTAATGTTAGTGTAAATAATGTGCAACAGTCAATTAATGGGAAATTAAACCAGATGCAAGCTAGTGTTGAGAAGAAGATTGATGCTAAATTTGATGTTTTAAGAAAAAACCATGCTACAAATTCTGAAGTTAGTAATAAGATTGAAAAAATTAAGAAGGATTTGGATGGTGAAATACTTGCACTGAAAAATAATTTAAATAAAGGCGTTAACTTGGATACAATCAAAGGGATTGTCGAAGTTAGTGCAAATACTCTACAAGATGAAACTAATCAAAAGCTGTATCGAATGGAAAAAAGTGTTGAGAGTAGAATTGAAGCTAAACTCAATGTTAAACTAGAAGCTATAAGAAAAAAACTTGAAAAGAAATCAGGGAATTCCCCACCCCCACAACCATCACCACCACCACCCCGACCGCTCCCAAGACAATAGAGACGAAACATAATTTTAATTCATTTACCATCGCATTGTTCTACCTACATGATGTATTAACACGCTGAACAATAATTATTAATTATGAATAGTATTAAGCGTCATTTAGTTGATGAGCTGCATAGGCCGGCTCGTAGATTCTTTCCCAGACGTCGCTTCATTATTAGAGGGTTTGACGATGTTTGGTAGATTGACTTGGCAGAATTTATACCCCATGCTCGAGAGAATGGCGGGTATAGATATATACTTGTGGTTATAGACTGTTTCTCGAAATTTTTATGGACTCGACCCCTTAAATCGAAAACCGGTCTGGATGTATGTAATGCTATGGAAGGCATTCTACAAGACACTCGACAGCCGAAAAATATACAGTCCGACAATGGTAAAGAGTTTTATAATACTCGATTTCAAAATCTCATGAAGAAATATGGTATAAACCATTATTCAACATATAGTACAATGAAAGCGTCTATTGCCGAACGTGTTATTCGTACGCTAAAGGGTAGATTATATAAGGAATTTACAATGAGAGGTAGCTATAAGTGGATAGATATTTTACCCTCCGTGACTGATACGTATAATAAAACAAAGCATCGAACAATTAAAATGCGACCTTGCGATGTGACTAAAAAGAATGAGAAGCTCCTGCTTTCTACTATCTACAATGATGTGCAAACAGCTGTGAAGCGGAAATATAAAGTTGGTGACATCGTGCGGATAAGTAAATTCAAAAGTGTTTTCTCGAAAGGCTATCTCAGGAACTGGGGTAGTGAATTGTTCAAGATTATTAAAGCTAATGCTACAAATCCGCCAACATATATGCTGGAAGATATGAATGGAGATCCGATTTTGGGTTGTTTCTACGAACGTGAATTGCAGAAAACTAAACATAAAGATGTATATCTGATTGAAAAAGTATTACGTGTAAAGGACGGAAAAGCTTATGCAAAATGGTTAGGGTTCGATAATTCGCATAATAGCTGGATTGACGAAGATAATGTTTTGTAATTTTATTAAAACTGTATATTATGATTATATAAAAATAAAAAAAGTATTAATTCTATACATGCACGCATTCTTTATTTAAGGTGAATTACATATCTGTATCCTAACATCCTGTATAAAGCAATATAAGAAGTTTTTAATCGTGAGAAGGTATAAACGTGCAGCTGCAAAACATTATTCTTATATATAGTCACATTAAAAAATACGATTTCTATGTCTACGCATTCCTTTAAGTGAGATGCACTTTATATATATATCTAAAAGGCGTATTTTAAGGAAAAAATGTTGGATGTTATATTCTCTTTATTTAATAATGTATATTACATATATTTATTTATAAAATTATATAAAGTGTACCAACAAAAGACCTAATCATATATTTTTCCATATTCTCCATTTTATAGCTTTATTTTACTAATATTTGTCACCAACATATATATTTCTAAATCGGATTTGATTTTTTCAATTTCGGATATAAACCTCATAATTCTAATGTTCAACAAGTCTTTCTTCTGTCTAAGAGCTCTCTGCCTGCGTTCAACGGACATTGTCGACTGATGTATTTCCAGCAAGTCTAGACATGTTTATGCAGGTCTGTACATGTTAGCTACTTGCGAAACACTTCCGACTGGCGTATATTACATATCCACCACCATTCACGACTAGCTCTTCATTATAATCCAATTCTGGTTGTTTATATTGAGGATACCAACTCATTAACATCTTCGGTATATTCTTATTTAAAGTCAGTACAGTCGATGTTTCTATGTCGAATACGCAAATTTCTGCATGAAGATCTAAATCAGGTTCACATATATATTCATACTCACTATAAATGTACCACTTTTTAAGTTGGGTCATATTTGGGTTACAATATTCCAAAACGTTCATTAATTCATCGATATAAAAATATTGCATGTTTTGATATGCGAATGCCGCTATGAATAAACACTCGCTTTGCGTTGTTTCCGAAGATAATAACCAATCTCGCACTATGATAGGTATTTCAATACCATTAGCAGACAAAAAGTTATCATATTTCTCATATTGCACCGCCATTATACTATATTATCACTATATAGAAGGTGCTACACCGCTTTGCAATTGATACTGATGATATTACATTCGAAATTCTTATATATTTAATATTTAGTTGGGGTAGTATCCATCAGGGGGCGTTTTTTATATTTTCTGCGCATGCGGCTATCACAGAAGCAGACAGCCGTTGCGGTTTCCGCTGGAAACATGTTTAGACCTGTTTGAAGTACATTGAGAAGCTCGATAGCGAGCCGGGTAATTTATTCAGGAATTTTTTTAGAAGCAAAGACCATCTTGATGGTCCGCCATTTTGTCTGACGTCACCTTAGTTTGGCTAGTGACCGTGAGAGGATGCTACATTAGTTAGGTTGGTAATCATGATAGATGCCATTTCTTAGTTTAGTTAGTGGCTGTGATAGGGCGCCACATTAGTTGGGTTGGTAATCATGAAATCTACCATTTTTAGTTGGGTTGGCGACCGTGAGGGGGCGCCACATTAGTTGGGTTGGTAGAGGGTTCTACCTATCTTGCGGGGAGGGGGGAGGGGGGAGGGGGGTAGTAGGACTGGGGGGTGGTGGGTCCAGAACTGTCCTAAGTACCCTACTCTAATATGTGCCCCAGCATCGGCAAAAATAACATTCGGTAAAAAAAAAAAATTTACATAATTAATTGAAATTATTTCTAAAATTTTCAAGGCGCAAATTTAAAATACAGAGGTACTTATCTGCACTTTTCTTCAATAGTTAATGAAGGTTGCCCTCGACATTGGACAACAAAGGTGACTTTAGTCCTTCATAGGCACGTGGCCGGAAAATACAGGATCCACGTTGAAACCCTCAAAAAGGCACGAACATCGGAAATTTGTAGGAATCAGGGTATATCACAACCCTCGGGAAATATATATACAGCAATGGGTTTCACATCCCTCGGAAGAAACTAATCGGTAATGGGTCTTGCACCCCTCAGAAGGAATTTATTTGGTAATGGGATTTTACACCCCTCGGGAGAAATTATTCGGTAATGGGATTTTACACCCCTCGGGAGAGTTCTAATTACGCAATAAAAAACATAGGTATAAGAGCTAGATAGGTGGTAAAATAACAAATCGACTTACCCCGCTATAGGAGGACACGGTATATAAAAGCCAAAACTTCGGAAGCAACACAATGTCAAAAAAAAACTATAAAGCCCAGCACCTAGGCCGGATAAACTTAAATGTGTCGAAAATTTGCACACTCGCGGTAATTACGATACGAAAGATATGCTACAGATCTTATTAAAGCTGCATTAGCATTTACAGCCTCTTTAGACATTAATTTAAAAAAAATCAAGTGAGAAGTGTAGATTTACAATTCGTAGCTCACACTAAGAAGGTTGACTTAAGAGTGCCCATATTCGACGGCGTGTTTCCGATGCGAAGCCGCGTCGCAATCTCTACGCACATTCTCGCACATTCTAACACGGAAACAGATATCAAAAAGGCGGTAGAATTTGAAAACTACGAACACTGATATATCTCGCAAAAGTGATCTTCCAAAACATGACTTAAATTAGTAAGCACGGACAACCCCCAGGACTTAAAAAAATAAATACTTAAATTAAACTTATAACGTAGGTATGATTAATAGGTTATAATAGACGAAGAAGGAAATTACACAACTAGAAGTTGGTACCTTGGAAACTGAACATGGCTTCCATGCTGGGTGTCAGAAAACAACAACATTTGCCCGACATTAAAAATGGAATGAACGATATCTAGGTAAATATATTAATTGCGGGGAAATAACGCTTTACAAAACACCGGCGGGATTATATTCCGACCCCAACTGTATTTTTAGATAAAGGAAAATAGACTTCCAAACAAAAGGCAAGATCGAGAGGTTAGAACCTACAAACGAACGAGAGCAAAACTACAAAGCCCGACTTGAATAGAAAAACATTCGTGACGCAGTCTGAACAGAGAGAATAAGTATGCACTATACATCATCCGTACACACGCTTAAGAATATCTTTTATTTAAGCAACAACAACCCCCCCCCCCCGAAAGAAAGTAATGTTTATGCAAGATACACATAAAATAGCACGACAAATAGCCATAAACAAGGCATGATAAGGGTACCTCAAGGAATGTACGCACTAGAACAGAGTTCTCCCTAACAAAACCGGACACATGAGAAGTAAATAAGAAAATTAAAGTAAATACAATCAAAGTCTCGCAGATATTATAAACTAAAGGCACAACAGTCGTTTGTAAAAGCAGGCGTTCATCCCAAAATTTAAAACTACGAAGTAGTTACACAGGTAGGCCAGCTTAAGCAAATATTTAACAGGCACGGAATTATCCATTATAAATCGTAGGCATGGGAAAACACAAACCGTAAGAAGTTTCAACGTATTATGCCTGCAAAATCTAAAATTGAATTTACAGTGAATCTAATTCTAGGCAAAGAGGGTATTTATAAGAGCGATACAGAGCATGTCAATATTTACACATCCCAACATACAAGGCTCGATCAATTAGTAATATAGTAGCAGAGAAATTGAAGTTGCCATGCAAACAACAAGCGTTTGCTGGAGTTAGATTAAAAAGGTAAGGTTAACTTAAGTATGTGTCAAACAAGGCACAGAAATGTTCATTCTAGTCGTACTCTTAAGTAAAACGCAAATATGCGAGCCAAATGATTAAATACCTAGCAAAATTATAACCTTAAACCCTGAGGTTCTTAGATTTAAATAGAAAAGTGTGTTCGTACTAAAAGTCACGTCAAATTTAGAAACTGTAGAATACCAGGTACGTGCAATAGATAAAAAAAATATTAGTATACTAATTTGCGAAATGCTAAAATTGTACGAGATATAGGCAAAAGTAAAATCAGTGCGAAACAAATTCCTCCCTTTCCAGCGAAAAGAAATTGAACGCAGGTCAATTTCAAGCACCGGAAACATAGAGCTGTCGATACAAAAGATAGGAAAAGAGGTAAGCGAAAGTAAGTAAACGGACGACGACAATCACGTGAGCGCGCACAGCCACACCCAAGCGCAGAGTCTCCAAACAGCTTGGCCAAAACCACCACGAGGCCCTTCGGCATTCAGCCGGTACGGGATAGTAATGAAAACAAAATAAAATTGGTGTCGAGATTCTGCACAGACGCGCCCCAAGACCTGTCCATCCGACAACCCAGCACTATTGGTAGCATCAAGAGGGAAATGGAATAGACGGGTTAGATAACGGTGTGCCCGGCCGGCGGTGATCCTTACGACGGTCGAAGGCACAGGAATAAGGAGTAGGCACTACCAATAGGCCAAGATGCGGGAAAGGCAACCCCCGAAACGACACTCTGCAGACACGCGACGGTAAAAGAGACCCCTTTGGGAGAGGCCCTCGGTATCTCAAAACAAACAAAAATAAAGGCCAACCAAAAACGGGATTGTTACTACAGATAAGGGATACAAAGCGGAATAAGGAAGAGGTAAAAAAAAGATAGGGTAAAGCTCAGAATGGCGAGACTGCTCAAAGGTACGGTCGACACGACCACGCGACCACTGTAACATTCCGGAAACAACAAAACGAGGGAATATCGCCAAACAAAAAAAAAACGTTAGCATATAAGAGTTTAAAGTCTGGACCGGCGTTGTCCCGACTGAAACGCTGAGGGCGAACGATAAAGCCATAAGGCATAATCATATCCTGGAGGTAACATTTTGACAGTAAAATAAACAAAAAGGTCGCCAGGACACGACCCTTGGAAGGCTGGGACTATCACACAAAGGGACCGTCTCTCTTTGTGCCTCCGCAAACATACAATGGTCAAATCCGGTAAATAAGTCATAATTATTAGACAACTCGAAAGGTAAATCTCAAACCGATAGGAAAACAGAGACTTGCGTGCGAACCCCTAGCAAGACTGCCACACCATGAATGCGGTCAAACGGAAAATCCAACTCATGGGATCGATAGCGGTACGGGACGGTAAACGCATACACGGCATCGCATGAACTATGCTGTGCAATGGGGTCGGTAAACGCACCGGTAGGTCTATAACGGGAATATGTCTGTCCTAAGGTGGTAGAGGACCAGTAAAACACAGGATCCATTTAGAAGACTCTTACTTCACGCAGGGTTCACGGTAGGAGTATTCTTACGGCCCTCTCTACAGACCAGAAATAAAAAAAGGTATGCGGTACATAATAGCGGTAAGTCAAATTCGAGATGACGATAATTCAAGCGACTGGATAAGAGAGAGGTAGTTTTTTTCTTAATCATTCGGCTGAAGTTTTAACAGATTAGCATGCCACGCACCGGGCAGCACTTCACCTTCGCAAGTCTTGAGTTCGTAAATGTCAGTCGAGATACGCTTACTGATCTGGAAGGGTCCGATATATTTATCTGCCAATTTAGCAGTATAGAACTTGGCGGCATCAGAAAGTACGAAATTTTTACGCCAGACCAACTGGTTAACCAAAAACTCTTCTCGTCTATGACGAGTGTCATAGCGCGACTTAGCACGCTCATAAGCTTTCTGCAAGCGATATTTGATGTCACGGTAAAGCTTAGAGAAACCTTCGGAACGTTCTATCAGTTTTTCTCGATCCCGGACCTCCACAAGTGGAGTTCCTTCAGGAATAGGGGTATCAGAAATTCTCTCGCCAGTGAGATTCATCTCACGGCCGAAGTTAACAAAATAGGGAGTATGTCCAGTGACTTAGTGTCTAGCAGTGCGCAAAGCGCAGGCAACCTTGGGAAGATAGACGTCCCATTCACGATGATTGTCAGAGACATACGAAATTAACATGGTTTTAATGACCCTATTCACACGTTCCACGGGATTCGCTTGAGGATAGTAATTCGCAGTATAGCATGGACGTACTTTATATTCTTTCAATTTAGAGCGATAGTCGTTAGAGCGGAACTGCACGCCATTATCGGAAATTACGATACGAGGTACATCAAATATTAGGAACACATCTTCCTCAAGATGTCGGATGATTGTCCGGGAAGAAGCTTTACGCAAAGGAAAAGTCAGAACAAATTTACTGAAGATATCCGAGACCACCAAAATGTAGTGAAACCCACTCTTGGATCTCGGAAGTGGTCCAACAATGTCGACACTTAGTACTTCTCATGGTTTCGATACTTTAGAATGTCCACCCATACGACCGACAGGGGCTCTTTGAAGAGGCTTCGCTTTATTGCAGTTAGGGCAGGCTTTGATGTGACGAATCACATCTCCTAACATCTTAGGCCAATAGTAATGTTGCAATATGCGAGCGTGAGTCTTCGCAATGCCTAGATGACCACAAGTAGACTCGTTATGACATTCTAAGAGGACCTTCTGTCGTTGTTCCTTAGGAACATAAATTTTCCAGGATCGGTATCCTCAGAGGGAAAAGTACTGTTAGGCGGAACGTAACGACGAAGTATGCCACCGATAATTTGAAAATGTTGGTACTTCTCGGGATGTTTCTTAAGTTGCTCCAGAATACGGACGCAACATTTGTCCTGACACCCAGGAACGATTTGAACGATTTCCAATTTGGGAACGGAACGAGAGAGAGTATCCGGAACGACATTAAATTTACCCTTACGGTGAATAATGGTGAAATCATACTGCTGAAGACGTACTGCCCATCGAGCCAATCTTCCCGATGGAGAATTAAGGGAGTTCAGCCAGCAGAGGGAATAATGATCCGTTATCACCGTAAAGTGTGAGCATTCGATATATGGGCGGAGTTTTTCTATTGCCCAGAGGACGGCAAGACACTCTTTTTCCACAGTAGAGAATTTGCGTTCGGATGGTGTTAAAGAACGGCTAAGGTAACTGATTACTTTTTCTTGTCCTTCTACATCTTGAGTCAACACGGCTCCAAGATCGTAGTCACTAGCATCAGTTTGGATCATAAACTCATATTGAAAATCAGGACATGTCAAAATTGGAGAGGAAACTAAACGTTCGCGCAAAGACGACCAGGCTTCTTCACAAGCTGGCGACCAAACAAAAGGACGGTTCTTCCGTAACAAATCGGTAAGGGGAGAGATAACAGTGGAGAAATTAGGGACGAAACGTCGATACCATGAAGCCATACCAACTAGACGTCTGACTTCGGAAACATTTCTGGGAGTGGCAATTCCAATGATAGCTTTAACTTTGTCGGGGTCGACCATCAACCCTTGACGATTGACCACATAGCCCAGTTATTTCAATTCGTCACGACAAAACTGACATTTGTCTCTATTAAGCGTTAGACCGGCGTCACGTAGGCGAGATAAGAGTTGTTCTAGAATGGTCAAGTGTTTTTCGAAGGTAGGGGTGACGATGATGATATCATCCAGATATACGAAAACGTAGGGTTCTAACTCAGGCCCCAAAACCCTATCAATGAAACGCTGCCAGGAGGCAAGTGCATTATGTAATCCATACGAAAGGCGGCAAAATTGAAACAGGCCCCGATTAGGCACAGTGAAAGCCGTATACTGACGAGAAGATTCGGCAACAGGAATTTGCCAGTATGCACTTTTTATATCGAGAGAGGTAAGATATTTAGCATCACGCAATTTATCCAAGGTATTGGATACATAGGGAAGGGGGTAAGCATCCCTTTCGGTGACCTGATTAAGCTTGCGATAGTCACCGCAAAATCGATAAGTTTTATCATTCTTAGGCACGAGAAGAATGGGCGAAGACCAACCGCTCTGAGACTTCTCAACAACTCCGAGAGCCAACATTTTGTCTAATTCAGCGTCAACCACTTTTTGCACCGCCGGAGATATCGGATAATAGCGTTGCTTAATCGGAGGGCTACTGGTGATTATTGTGTGCTCTACCCCTTTGGCACACCCTAACTCTTCCTTGTCGGCAATAGGAAAGTTTTTATTGATGATAGCCTCGAGTTGACGCTGACGGTCATCAGATACGCTTGCGATTCGGCGTTCACAGATGCTACATAGGGTTCTTTAAAAAATACCCATTCGCCACGGCGCAAATCTGGAACAACACCCATGACTCGCCAAAAATCTGCGCCAAGGATAAGCTGATGAGACAGTTCAGGTACCACCAACATATCAAAGATCTTAGACTGGTTTCTGAGATTGATAGGTAAGGTAACTTCGCCTAATATTTTACAACGTGATCCGTCGGCAATAGTGCAAAAGGGCGTAGAAGACTTAAGCGGAACAAAACTCTTTAAAACGGACCAACCCGCTTCACCTAATATAGTGCGTGAAGCACCGGAGTCTAAAAGACCGAGAAACTCCTTGCCAAATATCTGTACTTTAAGAAAGGGGCGTTCATCTCCAATGGCATGCGCGAGAATAAAATCCAGTCGGGCTTGATTTTGTAGATAGGCCGCTGTGTAGATCGTACGCACGGAACGGCCATTTAGCGCGCACGTCGGGCGTTTCCCGAACACTGCGGACACGAAGATACTATGGTCTCTGGGCGACCACAACGGAAACAAAAGCGTTTTCGAAGTAACGAACATTGGGAATAGCGATGACCTGGCTGACGACAATTCCAACACGTGACAGGATTTGCGGTGACTGGTGCCACACGGACACGAGAACGATTTGAGGTAGAAACATTAGGTGCCATATGGTCACGAGAACGGTTTGAAACGGGATAAGCGTTGACGTAAGCCAAATCCGGTTCAAGCGTTTTACCACGCACAGGAGGCGGCACATAAGCTTCAGCCGAGGCTTTGCGGCCTTCGAGAATTTTTCCAAATTTAAGGAGTTCCGTAATGGTGTTGACCTCTGTTAATCCCAACTGTGTTTGGTAAAAGGACAAGATATTACGTTGCATAATACGTAGCTGGATTGCTTCAGGGAGTGGATCAGATAATCGTAAAAAAAGGTTTTTCATAACAGACACGTATAGACCGATAGTCTCATTAGACCCTTGAGTTCGCTGTTCAATTTCATCTAGAAGTCGATCATCGTAATCCACGGCCTGAAATTCTTCCCGCAGACCAGCAGCTAATTCTGACCAATTCGAAAAAGAATCTCGATTGGCCCGATTCCAGATCAAAGCAGGACCCACAAATAAATCAATCGCGGAATTAAACAACAACTGATCCGAAGAATTCCGGAAAATTTTAAGTTCAGACACCTGTTCCAAGAAAGCGCTAACAGAATAATCCTTCAGCCCCGAAAATGTAATACCCCAGGAAGCAACTGGAACTGCTTTGGGAGTATAGCTAGCGAAAGTCGAATGAGGAAAAGCACCTACTGGTAACTTGGGAGGGTCATCCTCGTCGCTAAATCCCTCCTCACTCTCTTGAGGAGTGGGCAGTGGGAGACTGTAGTAGGCTAAAGGTAGAGGCACGTTCAAGGGTATGAGCCTTGGAGCGAAGCTGATGACACAAAGTAGCAATGCGAGCATGAAGCTTTGCTCGTTCGTTTTTTTCTTCTTCAGTTTGTGGACAGGACTCACTAATACGGATTCCTATAAAGTCAAGGGCGGTGGAAATCTTTTGATATTCGGAAGACGCACGATTCCCCACAAACTGGTCAATGAGCCCTTCTATATAAGTGAACTTTGCCTTAATGGCCGCAGAATCTTCCATATACGTAAATGGATAGGTAGGCTTAGCAAACGAAGAAGACTTAGCAAGCCTCCGCAGTTGACGATACACGCCTCGCATTTCAACCACCGTAGACGGCAGGTCGGCACCATAAACAGTTAGCAGATACTCAAGATCTTCCTTCGAGAGACGATTTATCTGAAGTTCGGAAGCCATGGCGGGAATTATTAAAGAACTGCGATAATGAGGTCCTAGCTTAAAATGGAGGCAACGTAAACAGTGACGCACACACACTAACTTGATTCAGGAGAAAACGAAAATATAGAAGAAAATGGCGGAACTGGAATCAAGCAAGCGGAGTGACAACGAACAATTTCTGGAAGCTAAAGGTAATTTAATTCTTAAAAATAAGAGTCACACGCTCTGACCTGTCAAAATTAAATTAAGTGTACGATAAGAGAGAGATTTAACATCTACCTACTCACCCAAATCGAGAAAAGGGCGTAAAATGAGAAAATTCGGATTTTGTTCCTGAAGATGATCAGGACCGAAACGCTGGATAGTGACACGTTGTCACTTGGAGGCAAGCACAACAAGAAAAAAAATTGAAACGTGAGAAATTGTTCGGAAGGTGATGAAAACCTAGCCGAAACGCTGGATGTCAACTTGTTTAGGAAGGGGGAGAAAACTTGTCTAAATGTTAGGGGGCAGAAAAAGAAATTCTGAAGATGGCGGAAAATTGGCCGAAACTTGGGCGACAAAATTTCTGAAGATGCAGAAAAATTGCCGAAACGTTGGGCGCCAAATTTGCTACGCGCACAACAACGTCGCTGCGGAGATAAATTTAAAATATAAAAAAAACTTTGAGGTAGTTACGGGATAGGGAGATCCCTGAAGTGAGATGGAAGTTTCGAAATTCACAGGGCCAAGCTAACTCAATCGCAGATGGCGTAACGGTTCCAGATAGAGAAACAATAGAATGAGCGTCGGTCGGCAGCGACGCAAGCGACGTTGTCCGGGCACCAGGACACTTCGCTACCTTAAGTGGTAACCTACCTGTGAACTTCCCAGTACACCACTGGATCACCCTGTATATATTTGCTTAGGCACACACTCAAAATTTCTATATAGAGTCGGGTATGTTCGACAAATTGAAATTTAAGAAAGGTTAAGAACTGAGCGCAATAAATAAAAGTTCCAGTTAGATAGGACACATATATAAATCTTTATTAATGAATTTTAAGCAGATTATCTTAAATTACGTTGTGTCATTAGCATATAGCAATGTGATCAAAATTATTTTTTTTGAAAGAAAATAATAAAACGTTACAAAAGCTGATATGAAGTTATAATTATAGTAGATAGTTTTAAGTTAAAGGTAGTCTCAACCTGAGGTTGGTATGTCCGCTGCAGAAACGTTTCTTCACCTTACAGTGAGATTAATTATAATATTTGTCTAACAGACTAGTTAAACATAATACCTGAAACCTTAACCAGAAAGACCTAACTAAGTGGATGAAATTTAAATTTATAAGGTCTAGTTACATAAGTTAAACAAAAAAGGAAAATGCTACATATAGAAGTTAAATATCTGTAACTAAGTATTTAGGCAAAATTGCAAAAGCAGCAGCTCTGGTCTGCTTCCGATAAGTAAACCACTAATGACATCAAAAGATTAAAAAAAAGAAGCTTACTCGAGGAAAATGAACTATGACAAGTGAAATTTAAATTACTCGAGAAAGTAAATTTACAATACAAAGAAAAATAAATTAAATTAGTCCCTCAGGCAAGTGCTTGAGTTGTACTATTGTGTCAATAAAAAAAAATATCCTATATGATTACCAAAATTAAATACATTATAGTTACATAGATTCAGAAAGTTTAATCGATATTTAGCAAAATTTATATTAATGGAACGTTAGGTAATTTTGAGCAGATTTATACGAAACACAACTTATATAAATCTTAACATAGTTATGAAAATGTGATAAATTTACAGCAATTCGAAACTAATATGTGTCCCAGCATCGGCAAAAATAACATTCGGTACAAGAAAAATTTACATAATTAATTGAAATTATTTCTAAAATTTTCAAGGCGCAAATTTAAAATACAGAGGTACTTATCTGCACTTTTCTTCAATAGTTAATGAAGGTTGCCCTCGACATTGGACAACAAAGGTGACTTTGGTCCTTCATAGGCACGTGGCCGGAAAATACAGGATCCACGTTGAAATCCTCAAAAAGGCACAAACATCGGAAATTTGTAGGAATCAGGGTACATCACAACCCTCGGGAAATATATATACAGCAGTGGGTTTCACATCCCTCAGAAGAAACTAATCGGTAATGGGTCTTGCACCCCTCAGAAGGAATTTATTCGGTAATGGGATTTTACACCCCTCGGGAGAAATTATTCGGTAATGGGATTTTACACCCCTCGGGAGAGTTCTAATTACGCAATAAAAAACAGGTATAAGAGCTAGATAGGTGGTAAAATAACAAATCGACTTACCCCGCTATAGGAGGACACGGTATATAAAAGCCAAAACTTCGGAAGCCACACAATGTAAAAAAAATTACAAAGCCCAGCACTTAGGCCGGATAAACTTAAATGTGTCGAAAATTTGCACACTCGCGGTAATTACGATACGAAAGATATGCTACAGATCTCATTAAAGCTGCATTAGCATTTACAGTCTCTTTAGACATTAATTTAAAAAAAATCAAGTGAGAAGTGTAGATTTACAATTCGTGGCTCACACTAAGAAGGTTGACTTAAGAGTGCCCATATTCGACGGCGTGTTTCCGATGCGAAGCCGCGTCGCAATCTCTACGCACATTCTCGCACATTCTAACACGGAAACAGATATCAAAAAGGCGGTAGAATTTGAAAACTACGAACACTGATATATCTCGCAAAAGTGATCTTCCAAAACATGACTTAAATTAGTAAGCACGAACAACCCCTAGGACTTAAAAAAACAAATACTTAAATTAAACTTATAACGTAGGTATGATTAATAGGTTATAATAGACAAAGAAGGAAATTTCACAACTAGAAGTTGGTACCTTGGAAACTGAACATGCTGGATGTCAGAAAACAACAACATTTGCCCGACATTAAAAATGGAATGAACGATATCTAGGTAAATATATTAATTGCGGGGAAATAACGCTTTACAAAACACCGGCGGGATTATATTCCGACCCCAACTGTATTTTTAGATAAAGGAAAATAGACTTCCAAACAAAAGACAAGATCGAGAGGTTAGAACGTACAAACGAACGACAGCAAAACTACAAAGCCCGACTTGAATAAAAAAACATTCGTGACGCAGTCTGAACAGAGAGAATAAGTATGTACTATACATCATCCGTACACACGCTTAAGAATATCTTTTATTTAAGCAACAACAAACCCCCCCGAAAGAAAGTAATGTTTATGCAAGATACACATAAAATAGCACGACAAATAGCCATAAACAAGGCATGATAAGGGTACCTCAAGGAATGTACGCACTAGAACAGAGTTCTCCCTAACAAAACCGGACACATGAGAAGTAAATAAGAAAATTAAAGTAAATACAATCAAAGTCTCGCAGATATTATAAACTAAAGGCACAACAGTCGTTTGTAAAAGCAGGCGTTCATCCCAAAATTTAAAACTACGAAGTAGTTACACAGGTAGGCCAGCTTAAGCAAATATTTAACAGGCACGGAATTATCCATTGTAAATCGTACGCATGGGAAAACACAAACCGTAAGAAGTTTCAACGTATTATGCCTGCAAAATCTAAAATTGAATTGACAGTGAATCTAATTCTAGGCAAAGAGGGTATTTATAAGAGCGATACAGAGCATGTCAATATTTACATATCCCAACATACAAGGCTCGATCAATTAGTAATATAGTAGCAGAGAAATTGAAGTTGCCATGCAAACAACAAGCGTTTGCTGGAGTTAGATTAAAAAGGTAGGGTTAACTTAAGTATGTGTCAAACAAGGCACAGAAATGTTCATTCTAGTCGTACTCTTAAGTAAAACGCAAATATGCGAGCCAAATGATTAAATACCTAGTAAAATTATAACCTTAAACCCTGAGGTTCTTAGATTTAAATAGAAAAGTGTGTTCGTACTAAAAGTCACGTCAAATTTAGAAACTCTAGAATACCAGGTACGTGCAATAGATAAAAAGTATTAGTATACTAATTTGCGAAATGCTAAAATTGTACGAGATATAGGCAAAAGTAAAATCAGTGCGTAACAATACGTTTCGTACACGCAACTGCATCTATGCGATATCATATGTTTGTTGATCATGTCTAATACTAATAATAATATGCAAAACAGAAATATGTATAGTCATATTACTGTCTTCATAGCGTATTAGTTCAGCATTCTAATAAATATGTTTTACCCGCTAAATATACGCTTGATTTACACAAAAACACTAAAACACCTTCACCACACTAAAACACAAAAATGGCTAAATACGTATTTCAACAACTAAGTTGTCATCATCAGTAGCACTGATTAAAAATCGCGCTGTCTATACACCGTAGCGAACAGAACAACACTGATTCCCAATTTACGGGGATGGTTTATTCTTTTACCTAGGCTATTAACTACTTCATTAAAAATACCTGATCGTTGTACCGTTAAATACGTCATACTTACTATTCTAATCCTATCCTTTAATTCTAATATTCTAAGAAAACCAACAATATAATTTCCTATTTACGGGGATGGTTTATATATTTTTACCTAAACTATTAACTACGTCATTAACAGTACCTGATCGCTGTATCGTTAAATTAGTCATGCTTAATACTATAATTCTATCATTTAATTCTAATGTACTATGAAAAACTAACGGTATCTAAAAGGTATTGTTTACACCACAAACTTATATAAACAAGATTGGGGAATTGGCCCGTTATCTGAATTCATTAATTTATTTTTATTTTTCTGAATGTATATACTCTCGTAACTATATAGTTCTCTATAATTACGCACTTGTTTTATAAGTTTGAGGCCGCTTGCTGGAATATCATGACCTGTGTCCGAAATATGTCGAGCTACACTAGACTTCTCTGTCCTATTAAACCGAAAATGAGCAATGTGCTCTTTATAGCAATCGAACGTCTAGTTTGGCCGATATATTTTTTCTCGCATTTATTACAATTAATTTCATAAATTCCAGATTTTTGTTCTACCTCAATTTTATCTTTAGTACTGCTCAAAAGACTTTTCAACGAATTACATGATTTAAACGCGACTTGCAAACCAACATTTTTAAAAATATTATTTAAGTTTCTCGAAATATTATGAAAAGGTAGGACAACAAATTTCTTATCTATATCACTTTGAGGTAGCAAAGTTGTGGAATTTAGAATTACATTCTTAGGTTTCATTTTTCTTAATATATTGTCAACTACGTCTGACTGGATACCTCTTATAAGGCGTAATTCTTTCTCGTATCTATCTCTTGTAAGTGGGAAGTTTAACAAGCGATGGATTACAAAATTTAATGAAGACAATTTTTGTTGCAAACAATGATTAGAATCTGCTGTAATGAATCTGTTTACATTGGTTTCCTCTCTATAAATATCTATTTCTATATTGCAACCTGCTTTAATTACTAATGTATCTAGAAAAGCTAATTGTCCATTGTTTTCCTTCTCAAGAGTGAATTTAATCGTGGGGAATTTTGAGTTTAATTCATTAAGAAACATTTCGGTATCATACATGTTAGTGTCAAAAATCGCGAAAATATCGTCAACGTACCTTAACCATACTTTAGGGAAATATTTGGCGTTCTTTTTGAAATCCATTTCAAAATTACTCATGAATAAATCGGCAATAAATGGAGACAAGCAATTTCCTATGGCAGTCCCATGTCGTTGTTCATAGAATTTACCTTCTATTTGAAAACAGTTATGAGACATACAAAGAGATGTTAACTGCATGTATTCATCTATTATAGCCTTTTCGATATTATTGTTCTGAAGTAAATGTTCCAAATATTTCAGGGTTTCTGGAATCGGTACTGAAGGAAACAATGAACTGACATCAAACGAAATCAAAATCTCACCTTCTCGCAACTTATAATGTTTGATTTTTTGAATGAACTCCAGCGAGTTTTTTACTGCAAAGCTATCTTGTTGCAATGGTAAATTTGTGAATTCATTTACTAGCGATTTAGACAGTAAATAAGTCGGTGAGTTTATACCTGACACAATAGGTCTCATCGATTTACCGGGCTTATGTATTTTAGGTAAACAATACATTCTAGGCATGACCAATCTTGTTTATATAAGTTTGTGGTGTAAACAATACCTTTTAGATACCGTTAGTTTTTCATAGTACATTAGAATTTAATGATAGAATTATAGTATTAAGCATGACTAATTTAACGATACAGCGATCAGGTACTGTTAATGACGTAGTTAATAGTTTAGGTAAAAATATATAAACCATCCCCGTAAATAGGAAATTATATTGTTGGTTTTCTTAGAATATTAGAATTAAAGGATAGGATTAGAATAGTAAGTATGACGTATTTAACGGTACAACGATCAGGTATTTTTAATGAAGTAGTTAATAGCCTAGGTAAAAGAATAAACCATCCCCGTAAATTGGAAATCAGTGTTGTTCTGTACGCTACGGTGTGTAGACAGCGCAATTTTTAGGAAGTGCCTCCGTAGCCGGCGCCGGTTTTAAGTATGGTTGCCGGCACCGGCATACCGAATTGCTACCGGCGGTTATGTGCATATGTGATTGAATCTCTACCCCCTTTTACAATTCCTATAATTAAAAATTTCCAACTAATTTTAAAATTTTATCTACAATTATCGCAATATTTATGAATTACTAAGGTGATTTTGGCAAGTTATGGCAGTGATTATTCAGTCAGTTGAATAATAATGACAGCGATGGAGTTATGGTCATAACTCAATCGTTATGTCAATATCAGTTTCTTTCCGTGAAAGTTGTAGATAAAGTATCGATTTGGGTGTTATGGCTATAACGCACTCAGATGCTTACATTGTGTGCAAGTCATCTTCGTGGGTTATAGCCGTCATAACACGCTCATTGAATAATTACACATTATGATATAAATATTATAGGTACTATAAATATAGGAGAATAATTTCTTTCTTTCAAAACTACATATAAATCTAACAATAATTACATTACTTTCAAAAAAAATTATTAAATATATTCTTTAGTAGATATTCTTTTTTTTTAAAACCAATAACTGTGTTTCCGCATCCGTTGGGGCGGCCTCTAATTTTCACAGTAGGTATCTTAAAAAATAAAATTTTAACAAACATTGCCAAAACACTGAACATACTAAGTAGGTACCTTAACATCGGAAATTATGATGGCTTTTGATTTCGAAGAACTTTCACCAGATTGATTATCTTGTGTACTTGGATTTTTGCTTAAATTTATAATATTAATTTCACTATTTCGGTCAACATCCCAACACACTATTTGGTTTAACTGCGAAGTTGAATTATCGTTATTGTTATTTTCAGAGTTTTTCGTATACATATGCATTTTGGGGCTACTCTGATTTTCAGTTTCCTTCTCAGCCTCATTATCATCATTACTGGGGAAACTACTAAGGTTATCAATTTCAATTTCACCGTTAGTGTTATCTCCAGTAGATGTATAACTATTATTGGACTATTCTGTAACAAGAGACTTAATGAATTTCAGCTGTTGTAAAAAGTCTCGGATCAAATCTCACTGCATATCTGGGACAATCTCAAACATTCATCATTCATTATTTTGAACATTTGGTGATATGTTAGTGGTCTGCGTTTATATGGATTATCATTCGTGACTTCTAAGTTAACCTCAAGTTTTGAATTAGTACTTGGCGTCTCTTCAAACTGGCTAGTTTTGAGGGATGGACAAAATGGGTGACGTAATTCAAAATAGGTTCTCTTCCATCGTTGCAAGCAAATGTTTTTATCAAATAAAGACTGATTGCACATAGATCGAAGTTTGAGGATGTGGCGACAAGATAATTGGACGGAGCTCGCGGAGGTCCAAAACATACACTGACAACTATAAGGTGTTAGCTCTAGAAGACCTTCACTAGTAGGACCGAGACATTTTTCTTCTTCAATAAATTGAAAATCTTTGCATTTAGTCATACATTCAAGTTGCCGTTGAACCTTTTTAAAGGTGAAATTCGTTAAAAGTCTAGAATACAAATCTTCTACTGAACCTGACGTAAATGCCCTGGTAGTAACTTTATGATATTCTTTAGAATTTTTGATATTTCTATCTGCTCGTGAAGAATTGAGGATAACAAAAAAATTTTTGATGAAATCCTCTGGATTAGAAAATTTGGTAATGACAGATTTCAATTTGGCATTGATACTTTCAATTCTGTTGTTTGTTTTGTTCAGAAAAGACGGATTTGCGAATGTCAGGTACAAAATAATCGATAACGACTTGATGAACATGTTGTTTCATTTCCAAATAGATTTTTTGAAAACACTCTTCAGATAAAGCATAGGCTAAATTCTGCAAGTACTTTTTGGCGACTTCACATTCTGTGGTGGACAATCCCATTTTCTTCACACTTACTACTCTGTTAAATATCTGTAGAGTAAGAAATAAACATATCTGCAAGGAGACATCAAGAAAATTTTCTTTTAAAAGCACTTCTCTCTTTGTTGTCCTTATCAGTCATCACCACTTTTATATCTGATGTTCTATGATTAAAATTTTTGATTGTTTTTATGAACCAATCGATATTTTCTTGAGTTTTGTTTAGTAATATACCAACTGCTACTATTGCACCACTTCTCTCTGCATCCTCTACCATAATTAAATATGTGGCCGCTCTACTGCTGTGTAGACAATACGTGCCATCTATAAAAATTATTTCTGGATAAGAGTCAAACATATGTTTCATCTCAGGATCTTGAAAATAGATGCATTTCAAATTTACTTCCACATCAACGTCAATATGAACGTCGCATTTGTAAGTATTTCGTAAAATTGATTGACATTCATCAAACTTTATTCTGTTCTGCGGTTTTCTGTTTAGATTTGTTAAGTCTTTCAGAGTCACAAGGCACCCGGATTCATTAATAATATTATTTTGTACGATTTTTTTGTTGGCGCTAGCCTGCAATGCTGCTACTGAATTAACCTTAAGCTGCTTTGAAATGTTCAGTCTTTGCTGCGGTAAACTTTTAAATAAAATTTGTGCTTCCGGATGAGTGTGATCTTCATTCAGTTCCTTTATCTCTAAAAATTTCCCCACAAGAAGTTAATTTTAAAAACATACCGGCTGGGCACTTCTGCCTAAATGTAAATGTGTTTTTTGTTTTATTCCCAAAAGTGTGCATTCGGCCACCTTTTATGCAAGCTATTCTTACATAATGGTAAATTAAGTCTTGTTTTGATATCTTTTAGCCTGCGTCTCGATGGTTCTAGAATCTCTAATCCAGTAATCATTGAACACTTCATTTTTGTATCTCTGTAACTGCTTGTTGAAATTCTCGTAACTTTCAAACTTATCGCCCACTTTCAACATTCTACAATTAGAAGAACATCATTTTTAACAAAAAGCATAGCTACAGGGAAAAACATACCTGCAAATTTAGATAAATTAAAGGAAATTAACACTAAAAGTTAGACCGTTCACGCGCGCAATATGGAAAATAGAGGTTGTGTTGATAAGCCGGTAACGATACGTGAAGCCGGCTGCCGTCCGCAATTCCTGATACCGTAGCCGGCACCAATATGCATACAAAACAGAAACCGGCGCCGGCTATGGAGGCACTTCCCAATTTTTAATCAGTGCTACTGATGATGACAACTTAGTTGTTGAAATACGTATTTAGCCATTTTTGTGCTTTAGTGTGGTGAAGGTGTTTTAGTGTTTTTGTGTAGTTTCAAGCCACAGACTCCAAGTTTAATTTCATACGCTTGATTTGATATATAGTTTGAATTTAGAGTTTTTGTTTTATTTCTATTTTGTATTTTTTTTTTCTGTGACGGTAAAAAAGTGTGACATTTTATCCTTCTTGACAGGTAACAAAACGTCACTTTTTCAACCCGGGCAGAAAGTGATCACTTTCTTCCCGGGGAAGAAAGTGCTCACTTTCTGCCCGCTTAAATTGACAGATATTTGGTTATTTTACAGGTTTCCATAGCAACGCAGGTGTAATGTCACTTGAAATGTCACATCGATTGATTTTCTGACTTTAATATAAAGTATTAACGTGTTTTTTTCAATATTAAATCGTCTTACAAAAATAGTTATTTATTATACAAGGGAAAAAAATTAGATTTTAGCTCTCGGTAGTAAAAAATCTAATCTAAAATCTAATACTTTTTCCCTTGTATAATAAATAACTATTTTTGTAAGTTTGAATAAGAGAAATTCTACATATTTTAAGGCATTATTTGGTCATAGGTACGTTGAAAGCGCAATGAGAATACCAGTGACAAGCAATTAGTAAAGGCTATGTCCGTCATTATTTTGTCCTTTAATCATACTTTTACTTCATATTATAACTTTTCAATTCAAATATCGCGCCAAAACGGTAATATTTTTAACAGAGTGTATTGGTTCCTACCTAAGAAAATTTAACAAGGAAGTACCGCGAGATTAAAAATTATATTGATAAAGCTTTGCCATGGAATGTAAGACGTCTGTCTGTTATATCATTGTCACACTGCCATTAATATTTGTCATTATATTTTCTCTGACATCTTGTAGTTTTTCAATTATGGTGTACACCACAGGACACAAAACTTACATGATTGAAGCGTAGATGTGCTAGTTAATGGTGTCTGGGAATACAGTAAGCGTTTATGTTTGGTTAATTTTCGGGTTGTTATTTAAACATGTAAATCATTTTAAATAAACATATATTTACAAATTTTATGTCAGTCAAATGTCAGTATGACAGTTAACCTGATAATTTAATCAGAATTATCTCAAAGAATATCTAAGACGGACGTTTTACATTCCATGGAAAACCTTTATCAACATAATTTTTGATCTTGCGGTATAAGTGTGCCATACGCCATACCTGCCATATTTTATAACATTACCAAGCGATCACCTGTGAAGCTATGAACATTCTCTTGCATTTTTCTTAGGGTAAATAATAATGACACAGTAAAATATAATATTTACAGTGTTATTAAACTCTTTAAAAAATGTTGAAGAAGGTTATTAAACTTTTAGCACTGATCTGTATAATATAAATGGATAAGCAATGCTAACTCGGGGCTTACGAGTATGCGCAGTCCCTAGTCTTTTGACATTCGAATGTGAAATAACTAAATTCCGAACGCCGATTTCAATAGACGTCGCAAGTAAAAAAATCACAATTTTAGAGAAGGATGAAAATATATATTTGCTAATGTAGAACACGTGTGCATATAGTGATTTTGCTACTAGGGGTACTAGCTTTTTGTTTATATTTTTGGAGTATTCTTATTAAGGAAAATGTGGAACACATTGAAAAGGATCAAATTATACAATTCCCGACATACTGACATTGTTATCCCAAAATGTTGTTATTTCTGGTTTTGTTGTCAAACAATTGAAGCGCATTGTTAAGTGTGCTAAATGTGTGTCCGTACTAGAAAAAATCTCACAAACATCTGTCAATAATGCTAGTTTTCTTTGAACCACAGCTTTGAACAGAAAAAATCATGGTGCTTTAATACGTCCTTCACAAGATGTCAGAAAGATATGTAAAATAGTTGAAGTCCAAGTACGCCATATTCTTGTACAAAACAACAATTAACTTCCTGCAGAGGCAGTATTTTCTGAACTATTTGTACGTTCAATTGCTAATACCCTATTAGTAGAAAATAAGTATACTTTGTATCCTTAGATACACATGTGCTTGATTCATCTATTTTACATGAAAGTCACGTTCCTCTTTTAATTAAGCATGTTGTAGGATGTTATACGAAAATCCGTTGCTATAGCATTGCAAAGAAACAAACAGAAGAAGAACGTGGGGAACTTCTAAGAAAAAAGCTCTCCAAATTAATACTTTTTATAACCATTAAATATTTCAAAAGGAATGTATTGTTCTTTTGAGTACTTTTTTATATTTCCCTTAATAAATAAACATTTCAATATCCTCAGATGTAGATTTTAATTTGAAAGTTCATGTTCTGTTACATACTTTTCAAAGATTTTAGGGATTTCAAATTAGCGCCTTTATTTTATGTTATTGCGCATGTGCGTCAGCCCCGTGCGCAGTTCGTAATTGATCACAATTTCTAATATGCTATTGCTTATCCATTTATGTTATACAGATCAGTGACTTTTAGTCAACAATTTCTTCGCCAACTTCGTAAATATAAAACAGCTATTAGGCTTTTATCGGCATTAAAGCAGCCAAGTTGAATTGATTTGCATAATTCATCTCTCTAGTAAAAGGATAGGCATCTTTCAATTAAAGATAATAGAAAACTCCATATTTTAAAAGAGTACAATTTGATAAAAATCACAAATTAAACTTATGTACTACTATGTAGTTACTTTTTATGGTTTATGGTGCCAACCTGTGATACCAACTGCTCATTGTCTATTAGCTATATTTAAATAACTCGTAACATACTAAATTTTATAATTAGTAGCCGCACGAATTGCTGTTAATTATAATTTTAAATTATAATGATACTTAAATTATCATATAACATGCAATTAACATCTAAATAATTTCAAGATATTAACGCCATCTATTCCATAAGTGCTACACTGTAAAGCGATGCAAATGTAACAGATATCTGTAAATGTATGTAATTGCTTACAAAAATGTTACAAATTTTATTTCATGGATCACTTTAAAAATTACACATATATTTAGCTACTGTTACCAATTTTATCTACCAAATATAAATACCGAGTGTACTTGCTATATTACATATAAATTTACTGTGTAATTTTTAAATGTAGGCACTTCTTGTAGTACTTGCAAAACCACTGTCTTCCCATTTTATTTACAGCTTATATACTTACTTAATTTGAAAAAGAGTACTACTGTTCACTTCGTTTAACCTTTATCTTCATGCTTAATGCATAAAATTTACATGTTTTGATTCGTAACGCCCGTAAAACTGGAAGTAAAAATGGTATTTTTCGGTACATTTCTCTCCCGCCAAAACCTTATCAAACGCAGCCTTAATAACCGAAGGATGTCCGAGTACTTATTACACATAGGGAATATACAGTGTGGAAATAAAGTAACGGATAGAGGCATTAACTTCATTAATATTAATTTTTTGAAAAAAATCTCGAAGGGGTATAGCGATATTAACTAAAGGGAATATTTTCATCGCATTTTTAGTTTCTTACTTCATTTGTTTTTCATGTTATGACGTCACCAACTTTTTTTTAAATGACAACCTTGATATTTTTTCATTGATTTCGATAGTACTTTCAATTCCTTATCTAAAGGTATAAAATTTTTGAAATGTTATATTTGAAAAAAATTGAGAAAAAGAGCCTTAAAGTTCAAATATTAAAAATTCAATGAACGAATTTAGTCACATAAATTTGATGGAAAAGTTGATGACAAGTTGGTTTTTATTATAAAAATATTGAAAAACTGAATTGTAAATTTACTCTCTACTCCATTCAATGTTAATATTCGCATTAAAACTGAATTCATTAACCAGGAAAAAGAATCTAACGATAACATCACACAAAAATAAGCACAAAAATAACACTTTTTAAATTACATTTCCTTTAAGTGTTCAAAATGACGACCCTGTACCATCCGACAATACCCAAGATGATTATAAAAATCATTTATCACATTCTGAATAGTTTGAGCTGATATTAATCAATTTCGTTTCGAATTCTGGACCAAAATTAAGTTATTCTAATTTAGAAAAGAGAAATAACACTTACTTTAATATGTCACTGACAAATTATTTTATTCTGACAGCCGCAACTAATTGTTTTTTGTTTTAGGCACCGGTAATTAAATTTATTTTGCCAATATAATGGATTTTAAATATTTGAATTTCAAGACTCCTTTTCTCATTTTTTTTGAAATATAACATTTTAAAAATTTTATACCGTTGGATAGGGAATTGAAAGTGCTATCGAAATCAATTAAAAAAGGTATAGGTTGTCATTTAAAAAAAAGTCGATGACGTCATAACATGAAAAACAAATGAAGTAAAAAACTGAAAATGCAATGGAAATATTCCCTTTAGTTAAAATCGCTATACCTCTTCGAGATTTTTTTCAAAAAATGAATATTAACGAAGTTAATGCCTCTATCCGTTACTTTATTTCCACACTGTATAATAAATATTTGAAATATAACTCAATATCTAAGAGCTGTCATAATTGACTTCATAATTGACAAACCCCAATAAAATGTGTTTTTGTTATCGATTCTTATGTAGGGATGATATTGTCTATTTTGAACGAACGTCATGTAAGGTTATTTCTATTGTTTATTGTCCTGAAAATCTATGTTAACTATAACACTTGACTTTTCATAAATACATCATACATACTTATCACTTTCAACGGTTTAAAGAGTAATATAGGTAATTACTATTTTAGTAATGGAACTATTACTACATATAAAGACAATGCGATACAGAAATTTATCATATATTGTAATTTAATAATTATAAGTTAATTTAAAAACGCAAAGTACTTTAATACACAATAGCATCACTTCTTCAGAAAAAATAATATAAGCAACTAGACTCTACACAAAATGTCCGTAGTGAATATGAAGGTAGGTGGACATAGCTGACAATAATCAGCCAAACTACGTATCATGTATGTTACAGTAACATAACATATGTAATGTTTCGCTAACGATGAAAATAAACGTACTAGGTAACAGGCGATGTTAAATTTCATAATATGTATCTGTGAGTAACAGTTTACGTTACCGTTCACGTTAGGAATTTGAGTTAACAGAATACATTCGGATGTCATCGGGAAAACTGAAATAGTAGTATACATATTGCATGCAGTTAAAAAAGGATAAATCACCAACTCTTTATAGTAAACATAACCCTATTAAACAACAGTAGTGCTAGCTTATAGAGAGTTTTTCTATCCTTTATTTTCTTAGTTTTAAAATGAATACTAACCTTCTAAAACGTTTGAAACGAACCACAAATGCCGAATATGAGGAGCTATTGCAATTTTTAGAACAGAACAAAGTTTTAATTTACGGAAAAACGAAACCGCAAGAAGCAGGAAATGTTAAGAAATTATGGGACAACTTCGCAAAATATATAAATCCTATGGGTTTAGGACCTATAAAAACAGGCGAACAATGGAAAAAAGTAAGTACATTATTATAATGTTATTAAAAAGCGAATAATGAGCCGTGCAAAATAAACAAATTGAAATTTTATCATATTTGATTAAACGTTTCTTAGTTATTTCTAATTTGAAACCTACTTTTTAAAACCCCAAAAAGCATTTACCCATATATAAATTATCGCTACAAACACAGGATACTCAACAACTGAATTTTCATTTAATTTGAATAATCATACCATTATTAACTACAAAATTTATTATTTAACTTATTGACATATGAAAACTATAAACATTTTGTTTAATAGAATTTTGTGGAATGGAAAAGTAATGTCAAAAGAAAAAGCAGAGAATCAAAAATCGAGAGAGATCGCACTGATGGCGGTGGAAATCCAAACAAGAAATTAACCGATCTGGAAGAGAGACTTCTCAATTTAATTTCGGATATACATTTAGGACTAGAAGAATTACCAGATCGTCTAGGCTCTGCTAACCAACAAGTGGTAGTAGAAGAAAATAGCAATATAGGTTGTGATAGTAACATTTCAAATGAAAGCCCTACAGAAGAAGAGGAAGAAATTCCAAAGTTGATTGACAATATTAGCGAAGCGGAAGAAATTCCAGAGTTGATTTACAATATTAGCGCAGACGAAATAATGATTGAGCCAACTGATGAATTGCTTGCTTCCGAAGACACGATTTCTAAAGAAATAAAAACAAATCCACTAACTACTAACAATAGAAAGAGCAAACAGTGCTCAGAAAAAAGGTACACAAGTAGCTTTTTAGAATCGGCTGCGAATTCATACAACGCAGCGCAAGATATGCGATACAACGCCGCAGTAAAAGACGCAGAATCAGTAACTTATCTTGCTGAAGCTATCAACAATTACGCCGAGGTTTACAGGGAGCATTTGGAAATAGAAAAACTGAGAGCAGAAACTGAAGCTATAAAGGCACGAGCACAATTAATGAAAGCCAAGTCAGAAATGATGAAGATGGAAGAGAGTTTATTCGAAAAGCACTGGACTACCTACTTTATAAACACATAAGAAGTTGTTCCATATTTTTTTTTATTATATATCTTAAGCAATATTTTTTTTATTTACATACCTTTTATACATGTTATATAAATACATTACAAATATTAAAGTTAATTGACTGCGCTAAAAAAAAATAAAAAAAATATATGCCACAATAATTTTTGTATTGTTGAAGATGAAAAAAAAAATATTTCGAAACGTCACGTCTCACAAATGAAATTTATCTTGAAATTGTAATATGTATACCGACGTCTATTATTTATTCAACCGTATCCCCCATTCTTCGTTGTATTTTTAGGTTATACCTGAAAAATTCGATAGAAATATTATATAAAATAATTTGTGAATAAAATTTCGCACCTTTGGTCTAAATTCCGAATATCACGCATTAGAAATAAATTAATTAAACCATCAAGCGCCATGGTTAACTTCTTAACGACACCCTCATACCACTTGTTACAAATCGACCGCTAAGGAAAGATAAACGAAGGATGATAACCATTTACGTTAAACAACATTTAACTGTTACACGATACATGGTACGAATTTAGGACGTTAGCCTAACAGCCATGCTAAAATCTCATTAACGTGTATGTTATCTTAACATACATGATACATAGTTGGCCTGAATGCCAACTTAACATCCACGTTAGGTTAAACTTTACAGGAAACATCACAATTAACAGACAAAAATTCGTCTGACGTTTGATTTACGTTGGCAATCGCACAAAAATTTAATTGCAGGTTATCAAACGTCAAAACGATCGATCAATTTCAGTTCGTGATGACATCTGAACTGCTTTCATGATGACAATTATAACGCATACATATAAAAGTGTCCACAAACAAACGCCCCAGCTCGTAGCACCCTTATTTGAAATCTGATTGTAACAATCGATATACCAAATTAAACGACATAAAAAGTACTATTAGAGAAATATCAAATGTTATCTTTAGCTGCCCGGTTCGTCAAATTGTAGAATCTATGGAGAACGCTTCAGGCGAGTACCGCATCGCCGTCAGATTGGAAATCAATTTGAGACGGTATGGATGCTTTAAAAAACCTAGAAAACAAAACCGGAAATTTCTAGATGAAAATCTAGAGATGAACGTTTTACTGTGTGTTGAGGAGAATCATTGGACTTCTGTAAGAGAAATTGCTTCAAATCTACAAATTTTCAGAGTAAATGTGTGTTCAGTTTTGAAAAGACGTAAGTACAAACCATTCGTGCCGCGCAAGATCCACACATTAGAAGAAAGTGATCCAGCATATCGTATACATTTTTGTCAGTTTTTTTTTTATAAATCAGTTAAGACGTTAACCGTTGTTTTACAAAAAAATACTATAGTCCGACGAATGTCAATTTACAAATAAAAAAGTTTAATCGCTACTGGAATGTAGAAAATCCCCGTTTCCGTAGAAAAAGCTCCACAAAGACGATTTTTACTAAATGTCTGGTATGGCATATTAGATGGACGAATAGTAGGTCCACTCTTCATCAATTGAAATATTATCCAGCAAAACTATTACCAAATTTGAAGTAAAAACTTACTAGAAGTTCTTGACAATATACACTTAAATGAAAGAAATAATTTAGTTTTTCATCATCAATAGAGAGTTTTTGATTAGAGAATTTGGATATCGTTGGATGGGAATATACGGACCTATTTTGTGTCCAGCTTGTTCTTGTAATCTGACCCCGATGTATTTTTTTTAGTGGGATATTTGCAAGATATTGTTTATGTCACACCTCCTGATACAGTTGAAGTTTTGCGAAATTGAATAATTGACGCCTGTCTGTCTGTCTGTCTGTCTGTCTATGTATCTGTCTGTGTGTCTGTTTGTGTGTGACCACGATAGCGGTCAACCCACTGTAGATATCTATTCCAAATTTTGTATTTACGTATATAATCTCCCTCTTGAGATCTGATTAGTTTTTTAGTAAAATCGGTAGACCGGAAGTAGTAGTTTACTTCAGTGAAAAAATCGAATTTTGCAAATATTTCGTCAATTACTAAGTTTAAACAAATTTATACAGAATTCAAATGTACTCAAAATTAAATTTGAGACAAATTGTCTAAGAAAAGTTTTTTGAAATTCCTACCGGAAGTAGATCTTATCGAAAATCAGTTTTTTGCGAATATCTCGCAAACCATGCTTTCTAGGCAGGTACATTACGACTATAAAAGTATTTAAATGATAATTTTAAATATCTTTTGTATAAAAAAAATTTCAAAATTCGGACCGGAAGTACCACTTTTACTCTTACCGAATAGCGATTTTTTGCAAATATATCGTAAATTATGCATTCTGCATACAGGGTGAGTCATTAGTAGCTGCTTCTTCGATTGCTCTTTTGTGTTTTAAATAAAAGAAAAAACAATTAGTGGAAGATCCATGGTTGCTTGTGGCGCATATTGTTAAAATACTTTAAGCACGTCAGGTTTCACTGGAAATGCACGGAACTTAATTTTTTAAATTACTCATCCTATATATTTTTGGATTTTCTTGTACTGTTTTAAATTGTATGTTCAACTGTTTTTTCTTTTTCAAAATTGAGCCAATAGTTTTTGAGTTATTAATTTTTCTTAAAAATATTTGACCAAAACACGTGTTCAGAAAAAAATCATTTTCACATTGTTTTTAAAAGTCAAAAATTTTAACTTTGGTGTTGCTTGTAGCCAAGAAAAATCTGTATCATATGGTAAAGTTGCACTCGACAATACCTCAAAAAACTTTGTTTTTTCAAAGCCTACTTCCTGAAATTTTCACATACCAAACACTTATTTTTTGTAAATGGAACACCCAGTATTTTATTGAGGCATTTTGTTCCTTTTTTATTCTCTTTCATTTTTGTTAACAATATGCTATACCTATCTTTTGTAATTTTTGAGATAATCACTATAGGAGCAATTAGCGGTCAATTAAAGAACTACGGGCACTGTTCTATGCACCCAAATATTCGTCCAATAAAGGCTGGAATGCGGTTGACTGCCTGAGTCAACTGTTAAAGAAAGTCGGGATACATTTATGTCAAACTTATAAAAGCATCGTTATTAGTTATCATCCAAATGAATTATTCTTATGAAGAGTTAATAGATATGATTGACGTTTTGGGTGAATCTGAAAGAAACTCTTTGCTAGCATCCAGACTTTATGCACAGCGATCCCTGGTAGAAGTCAACGGAAGCCAGAAACATTCAAAACTATAAAGGGACGGTTTGAGTGAACAGAAAGTATTGAATATGAAAGAAAGAGTGGGAAAAGCAACAACTGGTGAGGATAAGACATTTATGGTATTTGTGAGTGTAGTCGAACACCCCCATACTAGTACTACGAAAATTAGTCGTCAGTTAGATGTAAGTCAAATTTGAGAATCCGGAATAGTTAGAAAATATGAAATTCACCGGTAGCATATTCATACATAGGATTAGATGAAAGAAATTTTCAGAATCGCTTACATTTTTGTCAATTGGCAGCAGATAAATTATTCTGGCTTTCTCAATTTTTTGTTGTTTACCAACAAAGGCACCTTCTATTAAAGTGAATACGTTCATCGTCACAATTTCCGTTCTTATAACAGATAACCCCCCCCCCCCCACTTTATCACACCTGTAAACTTTCAAAATCGTTGGTCATTAAAACTGTGGGGAGGAATAGTGGGTAGTTACATAATTGTACCTTGTTTCTTTGATGAAAATGTTAATGGAGGAGAGTATCTTCGCTATCTACGGACGGATTTTCAAAACTTTTTGAAGACATCTTCAAATATGTCAGTAAACATAACCTTTATTTTATTTCGATGTTAACCAACAGTGTCAAAAATCAAATACTGCAACTGGACATTGCCGGAATTAAAAAAATTTAAATGCGATGCTCTTCATTCTGTAAAATTATTACTTTTGGGATAGTTGGATTTAACATTTACTTTATTTGACAGTTGACTAAGGAAGTCGGGCGCCATTCCTGCCTTCCATTAGTTGAACGAATATTTTGGTGCATAGAACAACAGCGCTCGTAGTTCTTTAATTAACTAAGTACACACATGCCGAGGTGTGTGGTTTGTTCACAGAATGTATCTCGTTATGATGAACATATTATATGTGCATCTGACACGTGTGCTCAAGTGTTTCACATTAAGTGTATCAATGTCTCAGAAAATGAATTATCTGATCTAAAAATCTCCGGGAAAATTGGAATCTGGAGGTGTAAACAGTGCGAACCTGAAGCTAACCTTACTTCTGGGCCGGATAATATAATCAAAGCATAGGTGAGGACAAAGTTAATATGCTAAATATCGATGATATAATTACTAAAGTTAAAAACGTGTTTTTATTTCTGCTGTCCATTTCAATTCCTTCCATTTTACTACTTATCCATTGTCTCTTATTTCTTCTTATTATCTTATTACATTCTTTTCTTCTGCGCTCATACCCTTTTCTCTCTTTTTCTCTATTCGACCTTATCCATTTAAGTCTCGCCCCTATTTTCTTCTCTACCATTTCGTGACACTCTTCGTTGAACCATTCTTTTCTCACTTTCTTTTCCTCCTTTCCAATATATTGTTCTGCGATATGGCTTATGCATGATTTTATATCTTCCCATTCCTCCTCTATCGTGTTTCCTTCGATCCTTTCTTTCATATGCTTCTCCATTTGTTCTGCATATTCCCTCGCTTTGTTATCCTTACTTATTTCTGCTACATTCCATTTCTTTGACTTTCTTCCCCTTTTACCTGTTTTCTGTACCTTCTGTTTTACCACTGCGGTCACCATAAAATGGTCCGAATCTGCACAGGCTCCCCTGTATGTTCTTACGTCCATTATTGAAGTCTTCTTCCTTTTTGTGACCATAACATGATCGATTTGTGTTTGGTACGTTTTATCCGCTGCTGTTCATGTAACTTTATGGCATCTTGGGTGTTCATATTTGGTGCTGCTTACCATCATATTTGTTCTCGCTGCTAGGTTGCACAGCCTCTGCCCATTATCATTTGTTTTGTCGTGTATGGTGTGTTTTCCAGCTACTTCTTTAATATACTCCTCCTTTCCTATTTGCGCATTGAAATCTCCCAATACTACTATAATATCTTCTTTATGTATTTTTTCCATCTCTTCTTCTACTCTTTCATAAAATCGTTCCTTTGTTATTATTTCAGCATTTTCTGTTGGAGCATACACATTTAACAAAGATAACTTGAATGGTATCGCCTCGAGTCTCAAATACGCTATTCTTTCACTAACTGGTCTGAATTCGAGTATCTTTTCCCTCAATTTCCCTCTTATTATAAATGCTATTCCATTCTGTCCTTGCTTTTTATCTCCTGAGTACATTAACGTAAAATCCTTCTTATCTATTCTTCCACTTCCGCTCCATCGCACTTCTTGTATAGCAGCTACGTCTATGTTGTATCTTTCTAACTCTTTCCCAATTTCCTGCATCTTTCCTGGCACCAACATTGTCCTAACATTCCATGTGCTGATTCTAACTTTATTTTGCTGTTTTCCTCATCTTTTCATCCTTAATTTACTCTTTCTGTCCCTTTCTTCCATTGATTCTATTCCTTTTCGTTGCCATACCGTTTTCCTATGTTCCAGTCCAATATCTTCTCTATTCAGTTTTTTGTTATCTTTCTTTCCAGATTATCCTCTTCCTCATTCCATATCATGTCCTTTCCGTCTACAATTAATTTCATATGTCCCCATTTTACTTCTTTTCCCTCTTCTCTTAGTTTTTTCGCGGCTATCCTCATCTTCTTTTGAATTTGTCTTTCCTGTGGCATTAAGTCGCTATCAATGTAGAGATTTTTGCCTTTCAATCTTTTTTTACATTTAAATACTTCTAATTTCGCCTCAAAAGTTTCCATTTGTACTATTACCTTGTTTTGTGATATCCTTTTAGCATCTTTAATTTTCTTAACTACTCCAATTTCTTGTTCCATCCACTTCTCTATCTGTTTAGCTGTTTCGGTATCTCCTTTTTCTATTTCTAACCCCGTAATAACAATGTTATTCTTGCGCTTCTCCTTTTCCACACTTTCCACTTTCTTTTCTAGTTTTTTCATTTTTTCCTCCAAATCTTTGTATTTTCCTTCCCATTTTTTATTTATTAATTTAATTTCTTCCCTAAGTGCCTTCACTTCCTCATTGTTGATATCAATTTTTTCTTTCATCTCCTCCTGATCTTTTCTAAGTTTTTTATTTCTCCCAGCATCTGTTTACATATTTGCATAATATCATCTTCACTTTTTTCTTTTTCTACTTTTGATGGTGTTCTTGTCGTTTTTTTACTCCTCTGAAATATTTCATAATTATCTCCTTTTCGTTTCTTTGAATCAGATAATGTTTCCTCAGAGTCAGACATTTTAATTTTATCTATTTATTACTGGTACTAATACGCCCCTGTCTTTAACTTTTATTCGCGTATCCACACAAGGTCAGTCCGGTCAACCCGTCGAAACTATCCTTGCGCCGGTAACTCGTTTCTCCCGTTTGACAGTTTACACTTTATTATTTTTCCCCTTGTTATTAGTATTTATTCATTTCTTATGTGTTATTTAATATATCTGACTCACCCTTCTCTTATCTACACAGTTAAACACTTTTAACCTGTTTTGTTGTTATAATTCCTAATATTTTCACGATTCAAACCACGAGCATTATCCCACTGTACTACTCACTACTTCGTCAGGACCGGACCTCAGCTACAAAAATAATATAGCTCTTGAAAATAAAAATTCAAGAATGTGAAATAATTTTGCTGCACACCATATTTTACGTTTTCAGAAGTCAAAAAATTTTATTTAACTCAAATTGTGTGATTCATTTTAACTTAATCATCTTTAAAATTGTAATATTTTTTCATAAAATTAGCGACACTTCTTTTTATTCAGGTTTTAATAATAATAATAGTAAAGATACATAATAGTAGGAAATAAAACTCAAAATACATTAACAAAATCGTAAACAAAAATATTTATTTACAAGTACATTATTTTTCTACGTGAGCTCCCCCATTCTCAATACATTTCATGGTCCTGTTGTTAAATTCTTGTGCTACGTTTCTTAAAAAAACCGGATTAATTTGAACGACACACTGCCTAATCGTATTTTCTAAATGGTCCAGATTTCTAAATGGTCGATGTTTGTATACTTGGTTCTTTAAGTAACCCCAGAGAAAGAAATCCATTGGGGTAATGTCAGGCGATCTTGCAGGCCAATGATTTTCTGAAAACCGTCCGATCCATTTTTGAGGAAATTGTTGATTAAGCCATTCTCTTACTTGCAATGTAGAATGGATCGAAGCACCATCTTGTTGAAAATACATATTCGCTCGTAGATTTAAAGGCATATCATCTAGGAACTCGCTAAATTCATTCTGCAAGAATTGTAAATATCTACCTGCATTTAAATTTTGCCGGAAAAAATATGGTCCAACTATTTGAGTATTCAATATACCACACCAAACGCTTGTTTTAAATGAATATTGGCTTTTACATTCAATTGTAAAATTAGGATTTTGATTAGCCCACCACCTACAATTTTGAGAACTTACTACGCCGTTGCTTGTGAAGGTTGCTTCGTCAGTAAATAATATTTGACTTTCAAAATGGGAATTATCTTCCTTCTTGCCTTGGAACCCAAAATAAAAGTCAATTCTAGCATCTAGATCTCTTTGTTGAAGAGTATGGGTGAATTTTGGTTTATATGGTAAGTACTTGTTTTTTTTAAGAATTCTTCTAATCGATTTTTCGGAAATACCTAATACTTCTTGTCTTTCATACAATGGCATAGTAGGAACTTCATTTACTGACAATAACACATTTAAACTATTTTCTTCATTAGTTACACTTTTCTCATGGGGTTGCTTGTATTTACTTTCCACCGAACCAGTTTGTTTAAATTTGTTCACAATTCGGCATACAGTAGAATCGTGAATATTTTTATTGTGTCTATTGTTAAAAATATTTGCTGTTTCGCGATAGCTATAGTAATTTTCACCACGAATTAGAACTATTTCTACCTTTTCTTGTACCGATAACCTTTCCGCTTCCATTTTTATAGCAAAACTAAATGTCTAAATGACATTTATTGAATTAAGTTCATGTTTTTTAAAATCAAACACATGCAGTACGAAAAAACATCTGTCGAGGATTATGCTGAGACTAACTTTTTTATTTTTGTCGCTCTTTCTCGTCAAGCGTTTATTATTAAAACCTTAATAAAAAGAAGTGTTGCTAATTTTATGAAAAAATATTACAATTTTAAAGATGATTAAGTTAAAATGAATCACACAATTTGAGTTAAATAAAATTTTTTGACTTCTGAAAACGCAAAATAAGGTGTGCAGCAAAATTATATCACATTCTTGAATTTTTATTTTCAAGAGCTATATTATTTTTGTAGCTGACTTTTGCGAAGTATTATTTATGGTTTTCTGTTACGATGTCTACAGAGAGTAAGATTTGCGTATTGTATGAGCGCGCTCAATTTCTTATACAGGGTAATTCAGAATAAACAGTAAACTGAAATTTTTTATCAAAAGTGAATGAAACTCGATATTTTACTTTAATTTTTAAAACCAAAGAACTATTGCTTAATAAAGAAAAGTCTAATGTTAAAAATGGGGGTACTTTACTCTTAGCGTAATTTTGTATTTTTGACTCTCCCTCGTATACGATGAGAGTTTCGGCAGAAATCGCGAGTGCTATTTTGGTCTCAAGTCATGCCGAGACATGATGCAATAAAATAATTTTGCTATATTCAAAGGTAAACCATTTTCCCATATGCTGCACACTTTCTGCCGGTCACTGTATATATAGACATATAAACGGTCATTATGCAGCCCGATCAACATACAAGTAGTACTTTGTGTAGCCCGAAAAGACGTTCTTTAGCCCACCGCTGGGCTGCACAACGTTTTTCGTTTATTTCAACAGTATTCATTATATTATGTGATAGCAACTCCCCCCCCCCCCCAAATTTCAAGAAGGCTTAATAACGACCCGTTTACCCCTACAAGATACGCAGAATAGTTAAACAGAATTCATTGTAGATGTCGTCTCGTGTAGACGTATATACACCAAACACACCTATATACATTTAGCATTCTATGGAGCCAGCAATGTGGCAATGCTGCGTTGTGTTATGATTACGATACATAAATACTTCTTATACATTGTGGGCTACTACATTAGTTTACATTAATTTGCAGATCAAATTACTATTCTGTAGATAGAAAAATATGAATAAGCATTTTCGCAAGTTATTCTCTTGTAAATTAATTAAGATAAACTTTTTGTATGTGCCTCGTTCTGTAAAGTATAAACATATCAAACTAACTCGAATAACATTTTTATTATGTTCAGACAGATAATTTTCAGTTCTAATATAAGCGGGGCGCCAAATTTCCAGAGTTGCTTGCCGGGAATTAAAGCAATATATCGGCTTACCTTTTTATTTATTTATTCCCACATCTATGTATATAATATTTCTATAGAACTTGAAATTTGTCATATTGTAGCTTAAATATATCAATATAGTAAAATTAATAATATTGAACAATAGTAAAGTGTCATTACTTTATAAAAATATAGAGGAGCCCGTTTACTATTATAACAAAATAATTATGTTGTTTTCTATTATAAATATTAAAAATATGTTGATTATAAAGTTTTAATAAATTAGTCTTAGTTTTATTGTTAAAGCTACTAGTTTTATGTTTATTTATACTTCCTTTTGTCCTGCAGCATTCCTTTAATAAGATTATTAATAAGTTATTTCCGTTTCTTTATTGTGTCTGTTCAGTTATTACACACTGGAACTTAAAAAAAATCTGTACTAGTTCCACAAAACAAAATTTTACTTTTGGATTGACGACTTGATGGTACGGGACTTGTCACTAAAGTTAGTTTTGACTGACAGTTTTGGCTTCTTATATATTTTGGAGAATAGAATTGGTACTGATTTATTACCCTTTGCCTCTGTTATTACTCTTTTAAATAATCGTTCTTCCTGTTCAGTTTGCGAAACCGTGCTATAGAGTATGTTTTTACTCTTAAGTACTGCATTTTATTTACGATTTGGTAGCATCGTTCATGCTAAAACACATTTGTTTAACCGTCTATATTCTTTTGCTTTTGTCTGATAATTCTGTGTTAATTTTCCATGCGCCTCTTAGCTTCATCTACATTAAATTGTTAAAATTTGACGTCACTAACTCTGTAAGCGGTAAAAGTTTTGGTTAGCCATATTTCTTCCCAATTATACTTTTATCCCTAAACTAGGTACTTGTGAATTCCAGTGATTTTCTATAAGATTAATTAATCGTTTTATGTCTTTCAACGATTGTTCGTGATAGATAAACAATAGTCTTTTTGATACTAAACTACATGCTCTAAATGGTATTACCATCGTATGCATTAATTATCTTTGCGGCCAAAACAAAGTCATTAGTAATTGCCTGGTCTTCTTCGCCTACTTTAACATCTGTTCTCGTTTTTTGTGATCATTTGAAATTTTTAAGCTCTTACTCATTACAAGAACTCTTAGTGGATTCCGTCCGTTGTCTACTTTTAACCATATGTAATATTCTCTTTGACTCGTAGTCATGACGATTTTAATCCAAAAATTGTGGTTATACAGGTTCGCCTGTTTTTATCGTGCATGCCAGTTAAAATGCATGTATTGAAACGAACGTTGTTGCCAATATGTACATATGTGGGCGACAAAAGTAGTGGGGAAGTCAGACGACAAGCCGGTGCCGATACGATCATTACGACCATAAGATTCCAATATAGTGGCATGTGTGCATTTGTAAGGGTTGTTATCTTCATTTTTAGCTATTATTCCCATTCGTAATATTTTTAAAAAAGTATCTTAAGTTAACATTATAAGAATTCCTTGAGATTTATTATTTTTATGATTGAATTTAATTTGGTTTTCATTCCCAGTTATATTTTATATTATTTGATTTTGGCTTGTTTTTCTAGTTTTTATTCAATATGTTCGTTTATACAAACGAAGAAAGAATACAAATTATTTAGTGGTACTACTCTGGTAGTACTGCTCAAGAGGTAGTAGGGCGATTTATTTTTTCTTTCCAAAATAGACCTGTGCCTACAATACGAACAATAATGAGTATTGTTCATAAGTTTGAATCTACTGGGTGTGCGCAAAATTGTCGAAAATGTATAAATAGGGAACCTAGAAAGCGCGTATTGAATGAAGGAAGAGAAAAACGGGAAATTTTAGTATGTGGCGCGGTTGAACATAATGAACCATGCTCATCGCGCCAAATTGCCGAACAAGTCAATATACCCGCGAGAACTGTAAGAAAAATTTTGAATAGGCAAGGATACCGTAGCTTCAAAATTCAAAAACGTCAAGAAATATTTCCTCACGATGAATCAAAACGCGTAGCATTTTGCGAAGAGGTAATAGATAAAGTCATTGCGGATAACAATTTTATTGCAAATATTTTGTTTACGAACGAATCATCTTTTTATTTACATGGACGTCATAATCCAATGGCTACAAGATATTGGTCTAAAGCAAACTCTCATCTCTATCTACCTTTGCGTACTCAGTATCCTCAAAAATTGAACGTGTGGGCCGGCATTTTGGGGAATCACATCATTGGTCCTTTTCTTATTCACGGCACCTTAACAGCAGCTAAATATTTACAAATGCTACAAAATGAAATTATACCTGCTGTTCGTGCCCTTGATGTGAATTTTGACGATATTTGGTTTCAGCAGGATAACTGTCCTGCCCATACTGCCCGTCTGGCTCAAATATTTTTAAGGGAAACATTTCATGAACGTTTAATATGTTCCGGAGGTACAATTGTTTGGCCGCCTCGATCCCCCGACCTAACGCCGCTGGATTTCTTTTTTATTATAGTATAGTCATCAACACAATCGAGCACGTAATATTGGGAAACTACAACAGAAAATTGTTGATTGTGCAAATACTATAACCCCTGAAATGTTTTCGAAGGTACGAATTAATTTTTATCATAGAATTTCGTTTTTCAAGAATTCTTTTTATTTTGGAAGCATATTTTAATTTCCTTTGTTTAGAATTATTTTTTTAGTTTATCGTACTTATCCTGTTTCCCCATAAATTATATTTATTGATTTTTTACATTTTGCTTTTCAAGAATTGCCTTTATTTTTTAATATTTTTGTTTTGAAATTTATTGCCTTTAGAAGAATATTTTTATTCCTCCTACTTATTATTTTGGTAGTGTTATACATTTACTGTTTTTTAGAGCTTAGCGTAGATGACTACGTATAAGATTTTAGAAATAAGTATGTCTTTCTGGCGGTCATAGTTAATAATATTGTACATGTGCGTAGTTGTATAGTATATCACTATTACGGAATACATTCATATTCTTTTATCAATTCTCAAACAATAGTAGATACTGCAAGATTAAAGTACGTTGTCTATCACATCTGCTACGGCAAACCACTAATCTAAATCTCATCGTTACACACACATGCAGCTTATGACATTCGCTGAAGGTCTACTTGTCGGCTCTCGTATGTACCTATTTATTAGGCGGGTACGGTTTGGCAACTTCTTTCGGGTTATACACGGGAAACCGCATGAACGTTAAAAACAGGCCGAACCTGTATAATTGTTAACATTATATGATGATATTCGTGAAGCTGTTGAATATTAAAAACCTGTTCATTTTGCCTTCTTTATATCAGGTAATGAATGAATTTAGGAAGCATTCTATTGATGCAAAAAGAAACGTTAGAATGGCCAAAAATTCCTTACTTACTAAGAAATCTGTTTGTTTTCCGTATGTGCAAACATGATTATAGGGTTAATATAACCTAATGGTCATCCAACTGACAATATTTCTAAAACGGGTATATGTAATTATATTCTTTAAGAACCACTTTTACTAGACCGATTGTACATAGATACGTAGTTCATACATTGTAGTAATATAATTTTTTATTCTATTGAAATTATGTCATATGCATTTTCGGATTACCTTCATATTTATGATATCTACAGGACGTAATCTTTAATTTTTTTATGATCCTATAAAAAATTAACAATTTTGCAAAGTTTACAAATTAATGTACAACTTCAAAATAAAAAGAAAGTAGACTTTTTCCAATTTTAGTAAGATAAAATAAAGTTAAAACAAAAGCGAATTAAATGTCCTGATTACGCTTAAACAGAGTATATCGCATACATACATTTACATGTGCAAGGAATAAAAATGACCAATCTAAAATATAAACATGCATCTTCGTCTTATCGTATTGAAAAGACCGCTGACAAGTATTTTTTAAGACCGTCTCGAGATAGCTCAGAAGCGGTGATAGATTATTTATAGAAGCAATACGGCAACTACGCCTGGCTGCTCAACAAACGAGAATATGTATTTGTATATCTAAGGGCTTATTAACGTTATATTTACATTACTTGGGCTTCGTAAGGTATTATAGGTCTATAAATGGTTTAATCATTAAATTTCTTTTCCCCTCATGGTCTCCCCCACATGATTTTGATTAATAATGTAATTTCCACAAAAGTATACTTTTTCAATCCCAATGTTTGTGCCTGGTGGATGAACGACCCATGTATATATTGGGCTCCACAACATACCATATATAGGTATATATATATATTATTTTGAATATAATTGTCATATTTATCATATTATGTTATCATGACGCAAAATTTTTAATATAACATTTATGATATGGTTAATTATAAAGATATTGGTATACCTGTAAATTAGTTATTTAATAAAGTATATTTATTATAAGGTTTATTTTGTATTTTTATTTAATTATCTGACCTGGAGACAACTTGAAAGCATTCATATTGGAGAAGGGACATCGTTATTATTTTCTGTCCCTGAGAGAAAATTTCATTAGTAATCTTAAAACTGAGCTAGTGATTTGTGAAATTGCTAAACCTACTGTTTTGCAGAAAATTATAAGACTTTGGTGTAGCATAAGGTCTAGAACTAAAGTATATGCTTGATTCTGCTCTTGTTGTTATTTAAATTAATCAATATATTTTTTTACAACCATTAATTTGCAAGAGTCACAACAATATGTATCATATGGTTAAAAGAGTTAACTAAATTTCAGCAGGGTGAAAAGGCAAGGAATTACACGGTTTCAGCCCAAAAGCCAAGAAGAAAAAACTTTTTCATTCTTACAATATATCAAATTCATTTTAATAATTGAACTGCTTTGAAACTGGCAATTTATTGCTTCAATCATATAGTACCCCTTAGTTTTGAAGCAAATGGATATTTCTTTAAATCGATGCTTTGAAATAAAAGTTCTACTATTTGAAACAAATCTGAAGTACCTTAAAATTAAATTGCTTTGATTGATAGAAATGAATTAGGGGAACGTGTTCCAATATCGACCAGCGGGCAATATCGACCACCTATATTTTTCAAATGTAGCGCTACATTTCAATGCTCTATTAGGTGCTGCTATCTGGCAAGGTAGTTGTGAAACTAACAGAAACTTTTGTGGGCAGTCGAATGTGTGGTTAGAGAGAAATGAAATAAAGTTGTTTTTTGGCTGATTTTTTATAATTTTCTAGCATCAGGAAATAAGGTTAGTAATTTTTATGCGTTATTGTGTTGAAAATATATTTTAACTACTTACATTAGCGTATGATTGTCAATCTATCACGGGATTTAAATCGACACAATTGTGAGGTTAGGCATCAAATTTGACAAAAAATATACTGCTGTGTCTTCAACGGGTAATATCGATCAGGTGGTCGATATTACCCATTTCAGTGGTCGATATTGTACGCTTTGTTTTTTAATGGGTATTTTTTCTCATCGACAGATGCCAAGAAATTATACACGAAAAACAGCTCGTTCATCCTGGACCGAAGAAGAGATGAAACAGGCATTAAATGCGGTTGATCAAAAATTGTGTTCAATTAGAAAAGCAGCGGCTCTCTACTCGATTCCATATGGTACCTTACAAGACCGTCTTAAAAATAAGTTTCCAGCCAAGAAAATTACGTTAGGAAGAAAACCAGTTTTTTCTGACGAACAAGAAAAGCAACTGGCTGATTATGTAACTAAATTATCAAATCTGTTCTATGGACTGACACCAAACAGTATCCGGAAAGTTGCATATGATTATGCTGAAGCAAACCATATAAAAAATAACTTCAACCACAATAAAAAAACATGTGGAAAGGAATGGCTATATGGTTTCCTGAAGAGACATCCCCAGCTTTCGCTAAGAAAGCCAGAAGCCACTAGCAAGAATAGAGTCCTGGCTTTTAATAAACCGGATATACACTTGCTTTATGACAACGTGGCAACACTCCTAGAAAAATACAATTTTGGCCCGGACCGCATATATAATGTGGACGAGACCGGGATAACAACTGTACACAAACCACCTCGCGTTATTGCACCAAAGGGAAGAAAGCAAGTGGGATCTATCACAAGTGGAGAGCGAGGTCAAACTACCACTATAGTTTGCTGTATGAGTGCTGCAGGGCAGTATGTTCCACCAATGTTTGTTTTCAAAAGAAAAAGAATGAAGGAGGGATTGAGTAAAAATGGTCCAGTTGGCTCGATCTATCGCTGCTCAGAATCCGGTTGGATAACACAAGAATTATTTACAGAATGGTTAAAACATTTTCGCAATTTCGTGAAAGCCACCCTTGATGATCCTGTCCTACTCATTCTAGACAACCACACATCACATTCTACTTTGCACTCCTACAATTACTGTCGTGCAAATGGAATCATCATGGTTTCTCTTCCCTCCCACACATCGCATAGGGTTCAACCATTGGATGTGACTTTCTTCAGTGGATTGAAATCTGCATACAATCACGAGTGTGACCTATATATGAAATCGCATTACTATGAAACAATCGCTGTAACAGATTTAGCCGAGTTATTTGCTAAAGCCTATAACAGGGTGGCTACCATTGAAAAAGGCGTAAATGGTTTTAAAACTACAGGATTATATCCGCTGGACAGAAATGTATTTAAAGAGGAAGACTTTACTCATATACCTGAGGAGTCATCTGCTCTTACCGCGGATAACATGGTCATACCAGCTTTAGTTGTTAATTCCGATACTCCACTTTCGTTAAGTCCCGTTGCTGGCCCAAGTGGGTTGATTTCTATTAGCAAGAATAAGAACATAATTTCTGGTTTGGAAAAAAACTTGAAGCAAAATAATTTTAAAGACACTTTCTCCGACACTGATGAATCATCCTGCGAGCTGCAAGAAGTTTATGATAATGATGCGACCGATGATGAAGATAAAACTATACAGATCAAGACCAAATCCTTCGAAGACATATATCCAACACCTAAGCCTAAACCAAGACACAGCAAAAGAAAGAAACAGAAATCCGAAGTCTTGACCTCAACACCGATGAAGGAACAGCTGGAAACAAAAGAACTAAAGAGACAAGAGAAAGCCGCTGCTACTGTGACGAAACGCCTACTTTGCACAGTTGGCAAAACTAAAGAACCCAACAGAAAAAGGAAAAAGGAGACGAAGTTCAATAAGAAACGAGTTGTTGACGTGATAGAGGAAAAAACAGCATCAACATGTTATGTTTGCGGTGAATTTGGGGCGGATAATGAAGAGTGGTGGCGGTGCAGATCATGTGCCACATGGTTCCACGCTGCTTGCACCACTGTAGAAAGTGCAGAATACTTTACATCATGTAATAATTGCCAGTAAACACCATTCATTTAGTTATTATTGTTATGGTCGATATTTCCCTACGCGTGGTCGATATTTCCCATTGGTGGTCGTGTAATACCGACCACACAACAGTTTTGTATTTTTTTTATTTTCCCAAAATAAATTACGTTTAAAGGTTAAGTTGTGCTTACATACTTACCTTCAAGATCAGTCAATGTATTCACATCAATATATGTTCATTTTATCGACGCATATTTATAATATACATTTATTTGTGTTAAGTGGTCGATATTAGACCACCTTCCCCTATTTGTTTAAATCAAACCGATGGGAGGATTTCTATAAGCCAAAAAAATAACTGAAATAAATCGGATTCAGATATTTATTTCATTTAAATATTTTCCTTTATCAAACGTATACTTGTTTGCCCATATTTAAATCACGGATTTCTTTGGATAAACGCATATTCCTTTGATTCAATAAATCTTTCTATCGTGTATTGAAACGGATTTATCTATCACATCTGGGTGTGTTGGTTGCAGCACTTACCTTACAATCCATACATATCGATCCCTCAAATAATGGATGGTCGTCAATTACATCGGCTGTATAACAAGCTAGACACATATTTTCCAAGCTCTTCTTTTCACTTATTATAAAGTTTAAATACTCTGAAAAGTTGAAAACTGTTTTAAGCCATAGCGCTATTCGTTTAATTTTGATATAAATATTTTAATGTATACCGTAGTCGTCAAATTTTAATTTCGGTTTATACTTCTATCCCATGCAGAAGATGACCTTATAATATGCAGCGATGCCTGCTTGCTAACAGTGGTGGGAGAGCAACGCTGTGTCGGGGGACCCCTCACGCCTTAAATTTAGTAGGAAACATTTGTCGAGTGTACTGTCTTGGCAGCCTCGTATATGTTTATCTTTAGCTTATTTCGTTGCGCTCTTTTCCTCTTTCTACTTTCGTATCAGAAATTAAAATATGTCGACTACGGTATAATACCACATAGCAGACATTGAAAGACCTTGTGGTATATCTAACTGTATGCACGTTAATACATTCGGTCCGTATTACCCTGAATTTGCTTGGTAGGTACCTACCCATTTTCGTTAATCTAAATTGAGGTAATTAAGAAAATAGTCGCAATTTGTTTATCAAGCAAACACTTTTTTGTGTCTTGGATGTGCCATACTATATTATAATTAAACAAATAAACCAATTTTTGCGTTTCGATATATTTAATATCCTTATCCAAAAACTTAAAAATTCCGTTCTGTTACATTTATTAAAAAATTAGGTGTGACCACCACACGACTTTTTTATACGTATGTGCGTGCGTTTCAAATTATACAAAAGTTGTTCTAAATTAAGTTCTAAATACTTTTATCTTCCTAAAAAATAAAACCTGTGAGAAAAATGTGGTATTTTAGGTCCAAATTTTGTGAATTTTTCTCTCTTAACAAATTTCTATAGAACGCATACTTTGCAAGATATTAGCAGAAAAGGGCCCCTCGATAAGAGGTAAAGTAAGGTGTTACGAGCACTTGTATATTCAATAATAATAATAATAATAATAATAATAATAATGAAAGTATAAATAAAAACCTCGTTTCATAAATAAGTTGTTTATTAAAACACAAGATGTATACTTCATTAGCCAAACAAACATCATCAGTAGTACATAAATTTATTCACTGCTTTTCTTCTATATACAGAGTGTTAGATTTTATGTGTTACAGTATATACATATATACAGGATGTTTCCAAATAAGTGCGAAAGTTATCAGAAGGTGATTCCTTGTCAAAAATTAAAGGGGGTCTTTCATGTAAACAAAAGCTCTTAGGCTTGCCCTTGAAAAGTTACACGCTTCCAAAAATTAGATAAAAAACTGCTAAAGAGTTAAAAAACGGCATTTTGTGGGCGTGTTCTACCTTTCTATGCCCTTTCGAGCCATTTCTGGGTTATCACATACAACTTAGGGCGATCCTCGCACCTGACAGCGTATACAACATTATTATGTATGTGGGGCAAACAACACAGAGATGGCGCGAAAGCAGCATCCAACTCCGCTCTGACTCCAGAGTTAATCCAAAAACTACTTTTTGGCTACTCATATTAATTCAACAGAACACAATGTTGGGTAACACCAGTATTTAAGAAAAATAAGTACAACGAAAGAACACTTCTTGAAGCGGTAGCCATCAAACTACTTTCTGATAATCTAAATACCAAGGAGCAGTCTCGCATTTGCAGTAACGTGTACAGCCGATTGATTGAGTATATCAAAATTAATCCACCACACTAAATTAACAATATACATTATAACATAATTTATTTTCATTCTTAAAATCCATTTGGAGGGACCTGTCAACCGTCGTGATCGTTGGCCTCACAAAACAATGTTTTCTGTTTCTTTTTGTAAAAAGCATATTTGTTCGTATATAGTCCTTCAGTGTTTTGGAATGTATGTATTTCGCCAATTCGAAAGTAGAATGTTTTACAATCCTTGATAACATGGAAGTTATCTTGAATAACAAACACAGGATCAAAATCTAAGTCTTTAATTTTTATATATACAATTTTTTACTTTAATGAACCGTTAATTATTAGTTTTAACTATATGTAAAAACACAAAATGCTTTTATATTTTTTTAAAGTTGTTAAGTGTAAATTTTAGAGTCATTAATATTAGTATTTTGTTGTCTACATAGGTCTGAGGAAGGACTAAATAAATGTCCGAAACGTCATAAAGAGAAATTCTGTTTTATTTTTAAAAGGAATTTTTAAAACCCAAATTCTGTTTTATAAACATTAAAAATCAATATTTCAAAATAAAATCACTTCAGTGAAAGTGGCTGTTTGTTAACATCAAGCAATCTAAAACATCAATATGCAAGATGGGTTTCTAAACTGACATGACAACAAAATATGGAAACAGCATTTGGGACATACATATAATACTACTATATTGGGTGTGTTGTATCTTGATAATGTGTAATTTTTCGTCCCAACTAAGAGAGATAGAATTGGTCGCCTTGCCTGTTCTGCGCATGTGTCGACTGAAATTGTCCATTTCGAATTTTTTGAAATGACAGATTTACACAGAAAATACGATGTAGAATTAAGCCCATGAAGACATACAAAGGATATGAAGGCTGATTTCAGTGGATTATTAAGGGGATATTAAAGTCGATTTGTATTTGGGAATTCACTATAATTGCTTTTAGAGGTGTTGGCCCGTAGGAGGAGCCAAATGCAAGCCATCTCATTCTCACATATTTGAAATGAATGTGTTGTTTTCCGTCACCCGAATACAGAGAAACAACTGAACTATTCAAATCAACGGCAGCAGAATATCGTGACAAATACGATGGTCGATTATACTAGCAAAAAAGAGTGTTCATACAAGCAGATTTGTATTTTTCCTCAGTTTATTTGATTTTAGCGTTTTTTGCATGAAGGAAGGTTATTTCGCTATAGTTATTTAGTACAGAAAAGCAAATATTTGGCAAATACTATATATAAACAAAAATTAAAGTATTCCATTCAAACAAGTGCAATAAATGTATTCAAAGACATCTCTACGAAATGTACGAAGAATGTATATGAAACTGACAATTTTTTTTTGCTGCAATAAAATATTTGTATGTGCATATGTGAACGAGACACTTTCCACAATTACGCAATCAACTCAATAAAAGTTTTTCTTTCCGTGATAAGTATAGTTATATCGCGATCCTTGCTGGCTTTTCGCACATACAGTAAATACTAGTTAGGGCTGTTCGCTGTTCTTATTATTTGGAGAATTAATTTTTTGACACTTTTTGGTGTTGAGTGCCGAAGTAGAGTGTGACGTAAAGGTATTCACAATGGCAAGAGGCAACAGAAACTTAAAGAAATATCCAAGATTATCCTCAAAGCGAAAAAATAGAAGCAGGCAAGTGTTAAAAAGACTCTATAAGAGCAATGAGAGTGATCCATCATCAACCGTTCAAGTTTGCCATACGTAAATTCAATACCTTTCTCAATCATTTATATTATATTTATTTTTTTTTCTTTCAAGTTCGGTTAGTCATGAGGATGTTGATAAAGATTACATGGATGTATTACATGCGATTGAACGTGAACCTGAAGTTGACTTATCAAATGAAAATATTTCAAAGTAGGCAGTTCCAGCAACTATTTAAATTATTATTTGTATTATAAAGCAAGTTATATACAGGATGTTTCCAAATAAGTTTGGAAAGTTTTTAGAGGGTGATTCCTTGTCAAAAATTAAAGGGGGTCTTTCATGTAAACAAAAGCTCTTAGGCTTGTCTTTGGAAACATCCTGTAAACATAAGCACATACAGAGCTGTTCGTTATAAATTAATTGCGTTTTGAGTTTATTTTAGAATTGAAATAATAAAAGAGAGTGCACATTCTGAATACTCTGTTTCTGGTAGAAGAATAATTGATGTTGAACAATTCTTTAAATCAATTGTGGAGTTCAAACATAATCCATTGTTTTCCTGCAATACTGAGAATTTGAAAATAATAAATGAAAAGAAACTTGGTCTCAATAGTATTTTTTATTTACAATGTGCAATGTGCAAGGAAACATCATCCGTAAGCACAGATAGTGCATAAAAAAATTCGCTTGATATAAACAAAGCAGCAGTCTTGGGAATGATATCCTCAGGAGGTGGTTTTTCGCAGCTGGAGGAAATTCTTGCATTTTGTAACATTCCTTGTATGAGTTTTCCAAAGTTTGCTGCAACTCAGGATGAGATTTCTCCTCTCATTAGTGGAAGTGCATTTGATTTAATGGAGGCAGCAGGAAAGGAAGAGGCTCAACTCGCAAAGGAAGTAGGAGACGTGGATCAAGACGGCATTACACATATTGCTGTAATAGCAGATGGAGCCTGGTGTAAGCGTTCATATCGGACGAATTACAGTGCGTCATCAGGTGTTGTTAGTACTTTCCTCAATTTTGTTTGACATGTATTTCCATGAAGACATTGAGAACATAATATTTCATTTTTAGGGAGTTATTATTGGGCAAAAATCCAAAAAAATATTATATCTTGGTATCAAGAACAAATATTGTTGTATATGTTGCCGTGCAGAAAAAAAAACAAGAAGATGTCAAACCTCATACCTGTTTCAAAAATTGGTGCAAACCGTCCACTGCAATGGAAGCAGAAATAATTGTAGAGGGTTTCAAAAGCAGCATTGAAATGCACGGGCTGAAATATAAATATCTTATAGGAGACGGGGATAGCAGCGTAACAAGAAAATTAGCTGAGGCAATGTGCTGTTAAACACTGGATTAAAGAAGATATTTCACATGAGCAAAAAGTGAGGGAACTGCGTTCTGATATTCTCAATTCATCCAAACATATATTTGGAGAGCATTCGAATTGTAAACAATATTTTTGTCAAGGTAAGTATTCTGGAAGTGGATTTTTCATAGTGTATCATTTAATATATATATTATGTAGGTAAGGATGATCGCAAGTGGGTGAATGAAATGACGGAAAGTGATCTTTTGCAAGATGTCGAAATTCTGTTGTACCGCTTAGTGCATAATGCTGAGAGTCTTCTCCTAAACATGGATAATAATGCTGCAGAGTGCTACAATTCAGTTGTCGCAAAATTTGTGAGTGGGAAAAGATTGAATTTATCCAGCAGAGGTTCATACCAAACTCGATGCGAAGCAGCAAGTGTGAGTTTTTCAGCAGGATCACATAATTATCCTGGCATAATATATAAGGCAATATCGCAGAAAAGCCCTGGACAATTTACCAAAAAATTAATGCGCAGAAGAGAAAAGCAACACCTCTACCATAAATCCCCAAAGACCTTATTCCCTGAAAAATATCGCAAGAAGTTGAAAGCTAAGGCACCCGCAGACAAAGATTACGGGCCTGTCGCGGCTCTTCTTTCTGCTGAACTGCCCGAGAATTATGAAATCCTGAAAAAAAATGTTTGGAAAATCTACAAAAAACGCCTTCTCAAATTCGTGACTTAGAGAAAAAAACTGATGGGCAAAGTAGCAATGACGACTGGGAACCGAACGTCACAATAGACTGACTGCTTCCAGTTTTGGCAGAATATGCAGAATGAGGTCAACCACGTCTTGTAATGTAACTGTTAAAGAATTGGTGTATAGTACTTTCACAGGAAACGAAGCTACCGAGTGGGGTATTAGCCACGAGCCAATTGCTAGAAAGGAATTTGAAGAACATTTTGGACTTGAAGTGTCCTCATGTGGACTTTTCGTAGATTCCGTGCTTGGTTTTCTTGGTGCCTCGCCACACGGAGAATGCATACTTTACGAGATATTTGCAAAAAAGTGCTACTCGATAAAGGTAAAAGTGATACTTCCGGTCAGTGGCGGCTCTTTAATGAAAGCAAGTGAGCAATTGCACCCCCTGGAATTTTGAAACAAAACAAACCAAGCGGCGACTAACTGTGAAAGTATTTATTTATTACGTATTCATAGTTATTGATCAGGAACGTGGCGTGTGCGGCACGCGTAACAACCTACATGCACCGATCGTCGTCACAGATATAATGACGACTAACAGCGCACGAGCAACTATTCGAATGTTTACCCCTTCCACCGAGAGAAACATACCCATGAGCAAAGCCCAACCATTGCTCCGTTAAGCCATTAACATTACATTGAAGGTGGGGAGAACTGTATTTTGTTCTACTTCCATATCGTATAATACATAGCGTATGAGCAAGATCTCCAGTCTGCTCACCGCTGTTGTAAGATAAATTTCGTCTCTGCGTTACAGAATAACACGTTTTCGCGGTTAACGTATGATGAAAAAATCGTAATAAAAAATCTTAAACGCCCGATGCCTCAATTATGTTTAGAAAATAAACAATCTGTTAAAGGTAAAGACGTTATAAGAAAATTCAAAATGAATATTTATCAGAAAAATGACTGGATTTGTGGGTGTGAAATTAAAAATACTTTGTTTTATTTTCCGTGTCTTTTGTTTGGTGGTGAACCGTCTTGGTCAAAGAACGGAATAAAAGACTTAATTCATCGTAGTGCTAAAATTACGAAACATGAAAATTCCGAAGGGCATTTGAAAAATATATTTAGTCTAAGAATGTTAGGAAAAAATAACATTCAGAATGTTTTAGATTCATCATATAGAAAAGCAGTTCAATAACACAATGAACAGGTAACAAAAAATAGGCATGTGTTAAATTTAATAATAAATTGCATTAGATTTTGTGGCGCGTTTGAACTGGCACTTCGGGGTCATGATGAACGGCAAACGTGGAATATCAAGGGCATTTTTCGGGAATTGATAAATTTTACGGCAGAATTGGATAAATTGCTCAGAGATCACATCGAAGCAGCACCGGTTTTCAGGGATTATCAAAAACGATACAGAATGAGCTGCTTGATGCAATGTTGAACGTGTATCATGGACAAGTTTCCAGTGAAATTAAAGCAACCGACTTCATATCTGTGATAGCTGATGAAAACACAGATGTGTCCAATCAGTTTCAGTTGGTGGTTGTTTTAAGATATATTGTGAACGCGAGACCGGTCGAAAGATTTTGGAAATTTCTTCTGCCTAGTGGACATGATGCTAATTCTTTATCTGCTTCCATCCTTAACGAAATTAGTTTGCTTGTTGATGACCCAGAAAAACTGATTGCACAGAGCTATGATGGGGCAGCAGTCATGAGTGGTGCTATTAACGGCGTGCAAAGACATGTCCAAGACCAGTATCCAAGGGCCAATTTTGTACATTGTTACGCACATCAGACAAATCTTATTATGTCACATGCTACATCGAGCAGTAGTAATTGCAGATTTTTTTGCCAATCTGACGGAATTATGTACTTTTTTTCTCCACTTCACCACAACGAGCTGCAAGATTGGAAGAATTCCTTCAGAGAAAAAGCTTACCTCGTTCTTCAAAAATAAGATGGAACTTCAATTCTAGGACAGTGAATACAATATATGAGCACCGAGCTCTAGAACAAATCGAGGGAGAAGCTAGTTTACAAACTACCATCAAGCTGGTGCCAATTTGCGAATTTTAGAGGAGGAAAATTTTATCTATTGGTTAACTTCCTTTCATAAAATTATGCCACATGTGGACATATTGTTTAATCAATTACAAAATGCCAATACAGATGCATTAAAAATCAAGAATAATTTAGATAATTTTGAACGCGCTATTGGAAAAATTCGAACCGAAATCGCTGACACAGATAATCAGTTGGTTAAACAAAATGACTCAGAACTGACTCCTCGACCATCAACGCGACGAAGAGTAACTGATGGTAGCCAAAGACGGGGGGAAACCATTGAAGTGTGCGATATTATTTTGCTTGAAATAAAAACTAGATTTCGGTATACAGGGCACTTAATATTAGCAAACTTAATTTCTTTTAAACAGTTCTCCTCTTTTCAAACAAAATTTCCGGAAGATTGCCTTAAAGAAGCAGTAAAATTTTATCCATGTCTCAATGCAAGCAGACTACGAACTGAATTAAGTGTTCAATATTCTAGAGAAGAATTTAGGCAAAATATAGAAGTCAGTGCTGTAGGTCTGCTAGGCCTTCTGCTGGATGAATTAAGCGACACCTTTAATGAAGTCGTTAAGCTTTTAAAAATTGTCATTACAATCCCAATGACAACGTCTGAAGCGGAACGCCAGTTTTCACGGCTGAAGAGAATAAAAACTTTCCTGAGAAATACAATGAAAGAAGACAGATTAAATGCCCTTACTATGTTATCTTGTGAAAAAGAATTTATAAATGATTTCCCAAATTTTAATGAAAAACTTAGGTGTGGCCACCACACGACTTTCTTATACGTATGAGCGTTTCAAATTATAGGATTTTAAGAATTTTTTATACAAAAATTATTCACAACCCTATTCTAAGTACTTCTATTCTCTTAATAAATCTCGATAGAATGCATACTTTGCAAGATATTATCAAAAAAGTGCTACTCGCTAAGAATAAAAGTGCGACTTCCGGTCCGAATTTTGAAATTTCATATATACAAAAAATATTGCAAATCCAATTATAAATACTTTTGTATTCTTGATAAATACATATAGAATGCATAACTTACGACATATTTGCAAAAAATCGCTATTCGATAAGGGTAAAAGTGGTACTTCCGGTCTGAATTTCGAAATTTTTTTTATACAAAAGACATTGAAAAGTATGTTTTAAATACTTTTATACTCGTCACGTACTTGTCTAAAAAGCATGACTGATTTTCGATAAGAGTAAAAGACCTACTTCCGGTAGGAATTTCGAAAAACTTTTTAAATAAAATTATTCTCAATTTTAATTTTAAGTACATATGAATTCTTTATAAATTTGTTTAAACTTAGTAGTTGACGAAATATTGGCAAAATTCGATTTTTTCACTGAAGTAAACTACTACTTCCGGTCTGCCAATTTTGCTTAAAATCTAATCATTTCTCAAGAGGGAGATTATACTATTAAATACAAAATTTGGAATACGCGCCCCAAATTAAAAAAAAGACGAATACTGATGCTGAGCTTCATTCATCGGGCACTAATATTGTCAACTGGGAAATTTCTGCGGCATAAATATCCAGTTCGTAGAAAAGCCAGGCGATATCACACATTGAAAAATAAATATATGTATATGACAATTATTTCATCATTAAATCACATATATAAAATGTCTATTACACAACTCAAACAAATATTTTAAAAATTTTAAAAAATTTTCAAAGTCCATAAATTATTTTAACAGATGCGAAAAATATAATAGGCAGCAACATGTTCCAATGCAACTGCAATGCTATTTCTGCATGCAAACTAGAGAACTAAACAAAATCGCAATAAGTCAATCACCAAAAGTCAATTTAATTGTGTCCTTTTACGCGCCACGAAATTATAAAGTTCTAAGTTCATTAATTTACTTTAGCGGATGCTAAATAGGCAATACAAGCATAATACATGCAGCAACATGTTCCAATGCTACTGCAACGCTATTTCTGCATACAAATTAAAGAACTAACCAAAATCGCAATAAGTCAATCACCAAAATAAAAATAAATTGTATCTATACCTACTTCTGTATTGTCATTAAAATCATATACAATACAATGCATTCATTCATACATTTATTCATATACGAAAAATTTTTTTCGTATATGTTATACTTGCATGGTAAAATCATATAGCTTCGAAACTGGTAATAATATGAATGCGTAAAATTGGAGTGAGAAAAAGTGAAATAAAATACTCCAGACAACCGCAAAAAGTTCGGACAGTCCTATTAGGCGGGGCCAAGAAGTTGGGTGCATATCCGTAGCAGCTGAAGGCGCTGCTAAAATACAAATAATTCAGTATCGCAGCATTCCGGAATTTCTTAATTTAATTACTCAAATTAAACTTTTTTCCGCAATTCAAAAAGCTATATCTCACAAGAAAACATTGGTCTACACGGGAATTACATCCGTTTTGATCAATTTCATTTAATTCTTTCAGATTTTGACGGAGAAACACACGTACATTTTACTCTAATTTGGAATAAAAAAAATAGGTGGTTGTGACAAAAAATTACATAATCTGACAACCTTTCCGTGTACTCATATCTATATTGGAGTTGTACAGAAAATTTCACATTTCTATCTTGAACAATAGTAAAAAAAAACTGATAAATTCGATATCTTGCTTTCTCGACCGCTTTAATATCCCCTTAAGGCTGGCGTCTCGGTACGCTGCACCGGACAATATTCACGTTGAAAACAGGCTCACATTTTTTTGATAAGAAATGGAAACTATTAATTTAATTGTTATAAAAAGTACACAGTTATGTTAAGGAAACTTGATTCGAGGTCGTAGGGGGTTTTTAAATGTCTAATTGGGCTGTTTTTACACTATATACTGTGAATAAAATACCCCTTTTAGAGGTAAAAATAAATATTTTTTATCTGTAATTTTCAAATAAAATATAGCATTCTTGCACCCCCTTGACCTCAAAAAATTAGTTTGCATTGTAACAAAAAATACTGCAACGAAAATAATATCTTCGTTTGTAAATGGTATCCAAAATAAAAATGCGTGGACATTATATGAAATTAGGGTTACAATTCAACTATAGTGTGGAGAAAAACCGTCAAGATGCAGAATTATCACGCCAGGAACTTGAATATTAGTGTAGCTTCTGGGCATTAGGGGGCACTGGAAATTGTGCGTATATATGTACCTATTATTAATTAAAAATGTCAGGATAGGTACTTTTATTTACGCAAAAGTACAATTGCTCACAATACTTCGTCTAATAATAAAAACAGGTATATATTATTATTATTATATATTCAACAGTTTAACACTTTGCGGAATGTAATATAAAATATATACCTATAAAAAACAAAAACGATAATAAATTTGCTATAGGTATAATAATCTTACACAGTGTTTACTTTCGAGCGATGTATATTTATAGCAATTTTTGACAGTTTGACATTATTTGAAATATGTGTGTTGTGATAACTGGACGAAAAGGGAAAACCTTTATTGATTTAATATACGATATAATTAACTTCTTATAATGTTATCTAATTACGATTACATGTGTACTGAAATAAGTAAAATCTGCAGTGGTACATCTTATATCTTGATAATCTCGAAGACTTAAACAATGCTTCTGCTCGTACTATTATCAGAATATAATATCCAAACAATCACATAAACATGGATAAACTAGAAGATGGTATACCAACTCTAGGTATATTTTATTTAGTCTACTTCAGAAAATTAAATAATTCTTGATGCACAAATTTATTGAATTTTGCGACGGGACTACAAAGGCATTTTGATACCTATAAATATATATAGGTACATTTTTTACTTATTCAATAAATTTTATTTACCGGTGCTTAACGCAAATTATCATTGTGTACATTACTCTAAATAAATACTATTTCATTTATTCATAGTGTATGATTAAATAATTAAAAAATATGTACCTATGTATTTATTAATAAGAGTCTATTTGAAATATGTAAATGTACAATAGCTTAAATTACATCAATAACTTACGAAAGTAATTTTTATATTATACACGTACACACAAACAAAGAAGCTGCAAGATTTATTGTTGCAGAGCATAACAAAATCTATATTATTCCTACTAATAATATTTATACGTCTAATTTGCTATGATTCCGATTGATAATTGGTAGAAAGGATTAAATATAATACCTATATACGATAAATATAACAAGCTTTTTTGAAAACTTTTTGGCTTATGAGCCGCCATCTGAAAAAACCGCTAAATTTTTGCACTATACCAGTTTTTACAAAATATCTTCCAAAGTATTCCAATACTTCCCGAGATAGACCTCTTTGAATTTACAGATTTTTTCTTAAAAATGTAAAAATCAAAGATTTTTAGTTGGTTTTTGCTCGATAGTAAGTATATAGTGAATCCTACGCTAAAGTTTGACACTGCATTTATAGTAGAGGTAAATAGCTAAAGTTCCGAAGCTCCAAATGTGGCTTGTCGTCCAGACACATTTTGTCTTATATAACAAAATATCACCATTTGGTTCTTATAATGTAAAGTTGTGGTATATCTGACACTTTTCTTGATGAAACTTATGTAGTATATAATTTATTTATAATTATTTATCAATTATTTATTTACTTACAAATTTATTGATATATAATTCACAGACCTATTGAATATATGAGATATACAAACTTAGCAATAAATGAACTTTTTTTTGTTTTTAATAAATAGATACATTAATTTTGTCAGTATTAAGTTATTGCGTAACGTGTCTTCCTAAAAGACTACAAAAATATTCAAAAGAGAGTATCATAGTCTAAACGAGCTAGAAGAATCAGTTTGGTCTTAAACTTTAGCTACCCACCTCTACTATAAATGCTATGTCAGACTTTAGCGGAGAATACACCATTTACTTACTATCGAGCAAAAACCGATTATAAATCTTTATTTTGACATTTTTAAAAAAAAATTCTCTAATTTCAAAGAGGTCTATCTCGGGAAGTAATGAAGCTAAATATTCCGTTTTTGTATTAAATTGTAGAAAATTTTCTCTAGTTTAATAAGAACGTAAACGGCTTTTTTGCTCAAACTAATACTTTAGGAGATATTTTGTAAAAAGAGGCTAAAAAATTTAGCGGTTTCTTCAAGATGGCGGCGTCTGCGGTAGTGGGGAAAATAAGAAAACTTGGAACTTTGCAACAGTGTACCAATCCATACACCATATCAAAATATCAAAGGTACCCTAATTAATTGAACCATGCGAGATTTTTTGGTATAGTTTGACTGGGCTATATGTATATTCTCCAAGGATATTACATCGGTGGTGTTTCTATCACAGAAAGTTAATATTCTACGTTTTAGATATCTCTTGAAGGTACTAGATTTGGTAGACCATATAAAAATATGGCACAAAAGGCTTAATTATGTGTTCTGCATGTTCAACCATTTCGTCAGGTAGATAGCTTCTTTTTCGGTGGTTTATACCAAAAATTCTTTATGTTGTCATTAATAGTGAAATATTAGGTAAGTCTATTAAAAGAATATAATAGTTGATATGTCATCTTTGGATAATATGGAAAATCAAAACCTTATTTTGGCAAACTTACTTCAGTTCGGTAAAATATATTTAGGTACGTTTAACAACTAAAATAATTACTTTCACTTCTGAATGTTGCGCATCTCCAATATTATTTAAGAAGATAATAAAATATGAATAATGTTAAGTACAGAAGCGCAGTTGATTTTTGCCAAAAACACTAGTGTCACCTATAGACAACCTATAATTAAACAGATTTACTATGAAAATTAATTGTGGACTAAAATATAAACGTAAGTAATTAACACCTATTGATCTTTTCTGGTTACATTCTGAATCATATCTCCTAAACACACAGTTAAAGTTACGAAAATCACAATATAAGCTGTATGTTTTAGTTCATATGTTCAGAGACCGGACACGAGCGGCCGATGACTCATCACCCACGCGCACTATTGAAATTTTGTATTTTTAAAAAGTTTTTAATTTTATTTATATAATTGGATAACAAGTGGGTGGTGATCTATAAAATACAAAATACTTTTTTAATTGTTTATACTGTAGTTCAAATCGAGTAAATTCTCCGTACTTTATTAATCTCACGAAATATAAGGTAGGTAAATAGAAGAAAGGAATTTAACATTAAAATCGACTTTTTTGCTGTCCGTTTTCTCGACGAAACCAGATGTTGCATCACCATACGAATAGTGCTATTCAATAACTGCGTGATGTTATACATTATTTCTTTTGTCATTCATTACACAATGTTTAGAATAAAACTGCAGTCTATGGTCGACTGTTCTACTTTTTCTACCCTTTGTAACACATCACACAAAATGTCACTCATAAATATTTATTTTCATTACTTTTTAACAGTTTTTGTGCGGCAATAGAAGCTTGATGGCATTGTCCATCATTCTTTTTACGATGACCCATGTTTTAAATCCAAAATTCATTAAACACATTACAAATTAAGCGAGAAAGAATACTTCAAACTGACTTGTTCTTTACCATGTCTATAGTCACATGAATTACTAAATATTGTTATTATTATTACTTCAAAAAATATTTCTTCCAAACATAAATTGTTTTATTCCTATTTATTTTATAAGGTGTACCTACTTGAAATTTTATAAATTGCTATAAATGAATGCTTGTATTTATTGATGCTTGACTGTTGAGATTATTTCTATAGGTATAGTCAGGTTCGTAATAAATACTAGCATAAATTTAAAATACTATGTAGACAAAAACGTGTTGAAAGCGTTTCTTTAATAATTTTTTGTGCCTGTTAGTTTTTTGTCTGTCTATGTTCGAGTTCATTTAAAAGCCCCAGATATAAATTTGTTGCTGTAATAGCAATCTACATTTCTATTGCTTCATCTCTCATCCTCAATTAAGTTCGTCTATTTGCCGACATGAACCGCCACCTTACCGACACCTAATCCTACCCCCCCACATTATATTCTTCATCACCACCAAACTGAAAACTAAACGCCAGCCTTAACAGAAAAATTTGCTACTGCCATTGATTTATACGTGCTTAGTGGAATATGTGAAATTTTATTATTGAATATAAATACCGATCGTTTTATTTCGACTTATTTAAAACACTTTGAACAGAAAAACGTGAAATTATAACTACTGCATCAATTTGTACATAGTTATAAGTGAAACTATTGAATATAAATATTGATCATTTTTCATTGGACTTGCAGAAAAAATTTTGAACAGAAAAACTTGTGAAATTATAAATAGGTACTGTTCTTTTCATTTTGACTTAATAGAAAACATAAATTAATGCTTTATATACACAATTGAATATTTGAGGTACGTTAAGTTAGGTTGTATTATATTTTGACATATACTTTTGCTGTATATTTTTAAGCTTAAGACGGCAAATATAATTATTGTACATTATTCAATATATTGTATAAGCAAGAGTATAGAAAACAAATTGCTGTTGTGTTCTTGTATTTAATTCTATGTTGAGACATACACTGTGACATACAGACTTAATTAACACGAATGTTTTAACAAAAGTGAAATGGTATCAATCAGCATTACAATTTACAATGTTTTGACTAAATAACGGTGTTATAATTTTAATTATTTGTAAATTTCTTTATTTAGAAATGATTAACCCACTTCTGGAAATAAAATTTTCTTAAGGCTTTATTTATGCCCATATGTTAGCAAAGAATATAAAGAGAAAATTACTCTGATACAATAGAATTTCTTTAGTGTATGTAGTACCACATTCGTAATCAATCTTCTTTTCCTGATGTTCTGTCTGATAAACTAAGGTGAGTAAAAATGAAACTTTGCAAATAATTTATACTTCTTGTAAAAACGGTATGTACTTGATTCAATAATTAAATCAAACAGCAAAGTTCAATTTCTACTTTCGTAGTCAAAAATGAAATTTTATTTTATTTATGTTCAGAATTCTGTTTTGTATATAGGTACTTCCTTGAAATTAAACAAAAAATCTGTTTCATTGTGAAATATATTTGTATGAATTATTTTTAAATACATAGAAATTTATAAAATGCAACAATATCATAAAGAGAGATATTGTTTGAAGCTGTGCCTCCAGTAATTTCGCCATTCATAACACTACTATTTACTTTTACAGTGTTGGGTAAATTCCAGAGAAAACATTGTCTTGGAAAAACCTCTTTATTTCTTTATAAATTTTAATGTAAAGTACATTCTATATATTATATGCCTGATTACAATATAATTTAGTAACAGAAATTATAATACGTATTTAGCAAAATATGAATTAAAAACAAACACTTTACTTATCTTATGAACAATGTGTTCATCTTTCCAAATTATTATCACAATCATCGATGCATCATAGCATGAATTCCAATAACCAGTCAATCTCTTCTTAAAAGGTCATACGTGAGCATATTATCATACCTGATGACCTGTCGATGTCCCATACATGTTCCACTAGACATAGATATATCAAGAAATTAGTAGGTCATAGTAAAAAGATGGGTGTGCAACTCTGTAAGGTTTAATGAAAGCCTATTTATCACATATGAGCAATTCAAATATTTTAATATGTAACATAGTAATACAATTACCTAATTCAAGTACAATTTACTGTGTTGTTTGGGTACATTTCTCCGATGTAGATGACAGTAATTCTAGAATACAAGAATACCACATTATTTAATTCTTTATTATTCTTGCATGTTGAGTTGAATAATTTTAGTGCTGTTATTATATCACAAATTATTGTACCTATAGAGGTGTTTTTCTTTCTATTCACGATATCCCACGATAATATCTTCAAAGAAACACAATTGCAATGCAATTGAACTGACTGCGAGTTTTAGGTAATGAGTTTACAATTTTTATTTTAACATAACCACAATTCGTACAACTTTTGACAAATATATTTCTGCGGTATGATCGTTTGTTTGTCTATGATTTGCACATGATGCCACAACAATATTTCTTCATTCATTAAGGGAAATTAAATTGTTTTTCCTCATTTAACAAGGCACAATTTTTAATTATAAAGAGGTTTGTCGATTTTAAAACTATTTATGCTTGTTTGACGATTTACAAACTTTAATCAAATATTTATAGTAATAAATCTATGTGATAAACAAGCAGACCTAAATTTGAAAAATTATTTATAACGCATGCGCAGTTTGGACAATGCGACTCTAAAACGGCATAGCACCATATGTTTTATTTCACAATGTTGGAGCGAAGTTTTCCTTGTCTACACGCGATATAGTAGTATTATATGTATATATGATTTGGGGAGAATTCAAGATTTGGAGTAACACAAACAAGAAGCCTAGCATCATTCAGAAATAGACTGCTTTTCCTAACGAAATGCAAACAGTGTTCATTATTACTACGACATATTACTCAAACTTTCAAATCGATGGAGTACAGCAGCTGTGTTGGATATAGTGCAAATATGGTCGACCACACGAACAGGATGATTTATATATTTCAACAAATGCATAATAAATTTAGAAATTAATAACACTTATACTCACATAAATACATTAATTAAAAACAGGGAACGATCTATAAATTTGGTATACAGAAATATCCTGAGAGGTACGTATATACAGTAGTTTCAATAATTCACAGAAAGCACATTACAATAAAACATACAACTTATATAAAACTAAAAACATAACTATGTTCAATAAACCTAGAAAACATTCGCATATAACACAATATACACATACCACAATGAAACACTTGAACAAAAGCCCAACAAATTATACACTGTCTCTTCAACTAATTTGCCTGTACATCGGTTGCTTGCTGACTGTGAAAACATTTTAAAAGACAATAGATTCAGAACAATGAGACACATACTGACTGAAATTACATATTACACATTCCATGAAAACTCATACAAACAATAAGGACGGGGATCTGCGCATGGAACAGGCGGCAGTGGCTAGATACATTAAACAAAATCAAGATATTATATTCACTATATCTGATAAAAGCAATGTTACGGTTTGTATGTACAAGAATGAATATCAACAAAAATGAATGAATTACTGTCAGATGTCGAGGTTTACAAACCTTTAACTACTAACCCCACATATTGCTTTAAAAATAAAACGAATAAACTAGTGAAAAGTCTAAAAAATAAACGTTATATTGATGATTGTGCACACAAGCAACTAACAAAATTCAATTCGGCCAGACAACGCATATGTGGAATACCAAAGGTCCTCAAAGTCAATGTTCCTTTGCGACCAATTGTCAATAATATCGACAGTCACAGCAAATACCTTGCCAAATTTCTAGCGACCATACTAAAAACATCTTTTGGTCAATACAGCAAATTCCGAATTTATGATTCCTTTGAGTTTGCAGATAAGGTAAATAACATGCAAATACCACACAACCAAATATTAGTCTCGTTTGACGTGGTGAGTCCCTTCACTAACATCCCAATAGGTTTAGTTGTGGATAAGATCAGAGAGAATTGGGACATTGTGGCACCCAACACTAACATTCCGAGAGAAGAATCCATTTAATTAGTGGGAAGCGTTTTCAATTCGGTATATTTCATATTATTAGTAGTATAAATAAATGGAACTAAAATGGGTAGTTGCTTATCGCCCATAATTGCCGACATAATCATGAATAAGTTGCTTAAGCGTTTGGTTACTGCTGTTCTATTCTTTTTTGGCATTCTGTACCAGTATGTTGATGACATTGCTTGCACCTTGCCTGCAAATCAAATAGAAAGTACATTAGACTTATTAGTTTAGATACCAAACTGAGATTCACGTGCGAAAAAGAAAAAGTGGTAATATACCTCTCTTAGACACTTACATAATGAGGCACGACAACGTCACTAAACTGGGTTGATATAGAAAGACCTCAAATTCTAACAGACTCCTGAACTATATCAGTCCACATATCCAATAAAATATAAAATAAACCTAATTCTAACATTGAAGGGCAAAATAAGGAAAATAAGTCACGATGATTCCATAAACCAAGATCTCAAATTTCAATATAAGTTCTTAATAAATAACGATTACCCACGATATCTTACAAACTGATTACTTTTCTCCACCGCAAACCAAACTAATAATAACAAAAAAGCCCCTAGCACTTCGGAATCATCGGACCACCCCGACAGAACGGTGTATAAATCATTAATGTATATACCTAATCCTAGTGAGAATATCAAAAAATTGTTCCAAAACACGAACAATAAAATAGCTTTTACGTTCGCTGTTCCATGCGGCAGATTCCATGCCTAGAGCATTAAAGACACCTCCACCTCTGGAACAGAGTAACAATTATTAATTAATTATTTCAACAAAATACAATTTTAACTCCAGTTGGGTAACACCAGTATTTATGGAAAAAAATTACAACAAAAGAACATTTCTGGAAGCCGTAGCCATCAAACTACTTTCCGATAATCTAAATACCGATTGGGTACATCAAAATTAGTCCACCACACTAAATTAACAATATACATTTATAAAATAATTTATTTTTATTCTTAAAACCTATTTGGACGGACCTGTATATCAACCGTCATGATCGTTGGCCTCACAAAACAGGGTTTTCTGTTTCTTTTTGTAAAAAGCATATTGTTCGTATATAGTCCTTCAGTGGCTTGGAATGTATTTGCGAAAGTAAAATGCTTTACAATCCTAGTCAACATGAATGTTATCTTCAATAACAAACACAGGATCTAATCAATTTTTATATATACATTTTTTTACTTTAATATACTGTTAATTATTGGTGTTAATTATATGTAAAAACAAAAAAAATTTTTAATGTTAAGTGTAAATTTTAGAGTCATTAATATTAGTATTTTGTTGTCTACACAGGTCTGAGGAAGGAGTAAATAAATGTCCGAAACGTCATAAAGAAAAATTGTATTTTATTTTTAAAAGAAATTTTAAAACCCAAATTGCCCGTACAAAAAAAATCGCGGTTCAATGTGCACGCAGTGACAGTGACAGTGAAATTGATGTTTCTTTCCTCGAGTCCAAGCCTGTCGCAATTAATATACAAACATAATAATTTTCATATAGAGGAATTTAAGTTTCAAAATAATATACTTCTATTTAACAAAAAAAAACATGGTAATGCACCGATGTTATCGACCTTTTCCACGCAAAGGCGTGCTATTCACACAAAAAAAAACTACGCCATAGAAAATCTTTTCAATTGCCAATCATTCTCAAAGGTTGTAACTATTCACATTTTATCGTTTTTTTTTTTGCAAGAACGTCAAACTGGAATTACTAGTGGTATTTACGTAAATGCTTATAGGATAAACAAAGTTATGGACCGACTTTAACTACATTTTGGCCCTGAAAATGTAGACATTTTTGATGAGTTACAAATAAATTTCTTTTTTGATTTTCAGTTGGACATTTATACGTATTCTTCAGATTCGCAGTCTAGTACCTACTTAGCGGCAACTCTGTATATATATATGGTAGTGCGTAGGTTTTCGCGGCAGTTATGTGTGTCGTTTCTGCTTCGGGAATTGATCCGCGTTGTCGCAGAGTCCGTATGTGGACTTCTATTGTCTCGAGCTTTCGGCAATCTCGCTGTTACCATTTTCAAGATGTGCTGCTTCTCGTAGTAGTTTGTGTCGAAGTCAGACAAGCCGTGTGCGGGGGGCATATTTGTGTGTGTTGCTGGAGTCTGCCTGTCCTAGCTCTTGTGGTGGGGCCGGCGGTAGGGGTATCGGCTGATCAATCGGGTTGTATGTTACCTTTGCCGTCTCTTGGATACGAATTAAACGACGTGCTTGCGATCAATTTGAGCTAATAATAAGTGAAGTTTCACTTGGACCAAGTACGGCCCATGCGACGCCCCAACGTGGCCCCAACACACGGGCCACAAGACATAGCCCCACCCCACGAGCCACTAGACAGAGCTCCCCCATATGGGCCACGAGACACAGCCCCAACCATGAGCCCCCCGAAAAGGTTCCTACACAGGACCCAGGCCGCCCACCCGGAGCAACTGGAAGCGCCCAGTGAATCATCCGTACGCCCCTCCCCCAGAACAAATCGCGAAACAACCCTCCTTCGCGTGTGTAGATATAAGCGACCATAGAGACTTTACTTAGGTTAATTTTAATGTGCTCAAACAAACCTCAAGCAGCGTCTTCCCCGGGAGCGGTCGAATTGTTACCTTTGCCATCTCCTGGATACGAATTAAACGACGTGCTTGCGATCAATTTGAGCTAATAAACATTATCTATTGTTGTAATTCATATTTGCTAAGATTGTGCCGACTTAAAAATCATTTCGATCCGTGAATGAGATTGTTATAAACAAACATAACAAACGATGCACATTTTCCATATATTTCCCATATTTTTCTAACAGCATTATTAAAATAATAATACTGAAAATCTTTAACCAACCCAAAGAGTCGTTATTGTGATGAACTTATCGCGCACAGGCTCCACCTACTAATTTTTCGCCAATGTATTAAGTGGAAAATAAATTGAATACGACACACAGGCTCCGCCTACTAATTTTGTTCGCCAATGCATTAAGTGGAAAATATTTTACACGAGAAGCAAGGGCTTCTGCCAATCAAAAGACTCGTTATTCGGACGAATGAATGCGTCGTTCTAAAGGACACCTGCAACCGCGTCATTTGTTTACGTCGTTAAAGAAGTTATAAAAGCTAAGAATTTTATTCTTGGGTATCCAGTCGACTCTAATGATTTAGAGCGACAACAGCAATCTTCTCGGAAGAAAACCGAACTTTCGCCAAAGTGAACTCGAAGTGATATAACGTTTCTACGAGAGAGCCGAACATTTTCCGAGGCGAACTCGAACGCATCCGAAGAGAACCGACGCCGGGAAAAAGTTTCCCGAAGATCTCTGAAACGTACTCGAACGTTTCTGAAGATACCCAAAGGCGTAGGAAGACTTCTATGAGCGAGCCGAAGCAAAACCGAACGCTTCCGAGGCAAAGCCGAACATACCCGAGGATAACCAAAGACGCAGGAAGACTTCTACGAGCAAGCCGAACGTAGCCGAGGCAAACCCGAACGCTTCCGAGGTCATCCGAAGATACCCGAAGGCGCAGAAAGGCCTCTACGAGCGAACCGAAGCAAAACCGAACGCTTCCGAGGCAAAGCCGAACATACCCGAGGATAACCGAAGACGCAGGAAGACTTCTACGAGCAAGCCGAACGTAGCCGAAGCAAACCCGAACGTTTCCGAGGTGACCCGAAGATACCCGAAGGCGTAGAAAGGCTTCTACGAGCGAGCTGAAGCAAACCCGAACGTTTCCGAGGTGACCCGAAGATATCCGAAGGCGTAGGAAGGCTTCTACGAGCGAGACGAAGCAAACCCGAACGTTTCCGAGGTGACCCGAAGATACCCGAAGGCGTAGAAAGGCTTCTACGAGCGAGCCGAGGCAAACCCGAACGTTTCCGAGGTGACCCGAAGATACCCGAAGGCGTAGAAAGGTTTCTACGAGCGACCCGAAGCAAACCCGAACGCTTCCGAGATAACCCGAAGCTACCCGAAGCCGAGGAAGGACCTTAAAGAGAGAAGCCGAACACTAACGAGGAGGACAAGAGTCCGAATCCAACAGCAGTTGCGTGCTTCAACCAACATCCAAGGAGCATTCGTGACCTGTTAGTGAGGCTGTGAACAAAGTGACCCAACCAAATACGAGAGGTTGTTGAACAAATTGACCCAACCAAATACGAGAGGTTGTTGAACGTTCGTGAGTGCCACTTAGTGCTTCAACAAAGATCCAGACCACGGATCGTCATTCAAGTGCCAGACCTGTGCCGATACACCATCCCCAGTGACTTGTGACGTGTGGCTAAAGTAACCTCACATCGTACCCATTGTTGCAACCGTAAGTACTGAACTGATTCCTAAGCTTGCACGGTTGGCAATCTAAAGATAGCCCCGTCACGTCACTCAGAAGTAGTTAGTTGGTTTGGTACCCGAAGGCAGCCTTACCCATTCTAGGCGTTAATCGACTAGGTACCCCGAAGGGAGCCTTATCCCCTAAAACCCCAACTGAGTGTCTCAAATATCTCTCTCTTTTCAATTGCCAATATCTAGCGACCACCCCCTTTTATTAATCCCTGTGTGGGATCATTAGCCCTTTGGTCAAGGTGTCTCAGTAGACAGTGTATATAATTTCAATCTATGTATATATCTCTTAATATTTAGTGGTGCCTTAAGCCATTTCTTTATAGTCCTGCGTGGCTATTGTTATTAGTGACCGAGTTGTGGTAATAAATTCATGTGGTTTGAAACAACTCTTTCATTAACCCCAGACACTAATATAAGCCCTATCCTGGAACACCCAGTGAATAAGTGTAGTGCCATCCTGAAGGAAGGACGCCACGTCTCCCCGTATTAGAGTACTACAGCTATAAGAGCTCAGGTAATTTCGAACAACCCCATCTTGAGAAATTCCTATAAGCTGAAAGGTAACATGTACTGTGTTGAACCTTCGGTCCGTGTGTGTTTCAAGGCCGTTTTCCATGTATTTGGGATATATATATATATTGATGGCTGTTAAGTGGTCACCTCCGTCTAATAAAGGTGGCGGCCTGACTTCCGTGTTTACCTGTTGATATATATACCTAAATTTTGTATATTTGTGTAAAGGGTAATCTCTGGAATCAGGATTTCACGTGAGGGGAAACAAATTTCCTCATATTTTTCATCATATATGGAGAATCAACTAAGATACGAACTGACCACCAAAGTGTATATATGTGTAGATACTGATAGCATTCTGTTACCTCTAGCACCGTTGACAATTAATGGAGGACAGAACTTGCACTAATTACATACAATATATATACTCTCTCGTATCGACACGCTGGCTTATCTAAAAAAAATAATGTATACGTTTTGCTTATAGAAAGAATTGCTTAGTAGAAGCATTTATATCGACCGTTATAATGTTGATATAATAACTATATATACCAACAGTTTGAGTTCCAATTCATAAATCATTTAACATATGTACTTATATGAAATATATTAAGAAACATTTTTAGCATAATAAAATAAAAATTTATTGAAGTTTAAAATATAAGATAAATTTAAATCTTAAATTATAATAAAGAATAATCAGTACTACTTTCTATTAAGAATTACTATCACATTTTTTTAAATAATATGAATTGTAAAACATTTATTATTAAAGATTCACCAAGTATACATTAGTTTGCAATTTAATTAAATAATATTTATTTATTTTAAGTGCAGTTTAAGGGATTAAAGTAATGATCTCAACATTAACTTTAGCGTATGTAATATAAATTTAAAATTACATGATTCCAATTCCATTTAATTATCGAAAGTAAGTATCTATCGATAATTGCTATTAACTACTTTCTATAGGATTCTGCAAATTTACATTGATAATAAATATGATCTAAAAGCAAAATGTAGGGCATAATTAAATATGAGATGAAATGTATTGAGAAATATGTTTGCAGTAAATAAATATATTACAGAATACATAATATAATAGCATATAAAATATATATGTAAATAATTGATTGAAGACGGGGATACGTGTTGAAACTCCATAATTTACAAGTAAAAATTGAAATAAATTCAAATTGAGTTCAAAACAGTTTTATTCAATTCACTACAATTGTTTCACCCTACTAGGGCTTCATCAGGTGATGAATATTATAATATCAATTTGAATTTATTTCAATTTTTGCTTGTATATATGTAAATATTAAGGATAAGTATATATATTATCTAAAATCGGACTAAAATGAGATATTTTAATTTAGGAAAATGAGTGCTTATATATTTTAGAATTAGATTTTATTCCGTTACGTCTATCTATATTAGAAAAAAACAATTTAGTGTTTTCTCTTTAGATGATCATAAGAATTAAAAGTATTTTCGCTACAATTAAAATCACATTTGCATATGTTGCTGTCACTTGCAACAATCGTAAATTAATACTAATTCTAGGGATATTGTAAACTAAACTGTGCCCTAAACTTAGTTTCTTCATATTTTTGGATATATGGACATACTTTTTCGACTTTACCTCATTTCGGTAATAGCTCAAGTGAAACTGATTTATATAGAAATTTCAAGGCTATATGACATTTACTACAACCATTTGATTTTTTTGTTGGTACCTTTTTTGGAAGAAAGTAGTAGAAGAAATAAAAGCCAAGGGCCTCGAAGGTCTGTAGATCTAACAGTTTTGAATTGAAATTGCGGGAAAATATACAATTTAGCAGCTAACGGTTGTTTTGGCGATTTTTAAAATGCTAACGAACAAAATACAGTCAGAGTTATGTAGAAAATGGATTGAAATATTGTATATTATTGAAATAATATAAAAGAAGCTTTTTTCATTAAATATGATAATGTAATTTAGTGATCGGTTTTTTCTTACTAAAATTCAATAATAGTATATAAAATAGCAAGTAATTCTAAAAAATTATCAATGGATCGAGTAAACAACAAAGTGATTGAGGACATATTTTTAGAGAAGAGAACTTGTGCTACGATATAATACCTCGTATCTACAAGCAGCGTAAGCTATTCTTGACCTATCAAAAAAAATAATGTATACGTGTTGCTTATATAATGGAGTGCTTAGTAGGAACATTTATATCGACCTTCATGTTGTTAATATAAATATAAATGAAAAGCCAGCTGTTTGCGTTTTATTTCGTAGATCATTTGAACATTTGAAATGCTTATATACAGAATGTGCAGAAATATCAGGAAAATCTCGACACGTCATATCACTGTAACGGTCAAGTTTGCGCGGGAGCCCTAAGATGTATATTTCTACAGTATGTACCCACAGCAGGAATTTAGTAAGAGCGAAATCAAATTTTGTTAGAAAAGATCCCAGAACAGGCCGATTTTATTTGATAAAAAGACACGTTTTGGTATGAAAGTCGATTTCAACAATCATTCCTTTAGATAACGAGGATATCATTTTTTTTAATAGTAACCCCCATTTCTTTCTTGATTTTGAAAATGTTTTTTGTTATTTATAAAATATTACCATATTACATAAGTTTTTCGAACAAATGATAATTGAATGTTAGAAACGAAAATCAAATAAAGCAAAACGTTGTCAGATACAGTTTTTCAAAGTGTTTTGCGTTTTTTTGTAGTTCATTCAGATATAAGTCATTACAAAGTACGAGTTTTATACTTCTTACTTAACCTATTAGCGGTACAAAAATCGTTTGTAATTAAAGTATTGTCGCATATTTACTGTCATACAGAGGTATTAAATTTGAATTTTATCCCGAGCAAGACGTATACGATTTGTTAAATACAATATAACCAGATCGTCCGATCAACCACTAGTAAGATTCAGTCTAAATTTCGGAAAACTGGTGTTGTTAAAGATATTCAAAAATTACTGAAAACAGTATATTTGAATTCAACTCATGTAGGAACGAAAACGTGTCCGACCGGCGACCAGAAGTTTGTGAAACTATGATGGATTTGTACCTTGAAAATGGACGATTGTATTAGCAATTATTTTCTTCAAATGATGCCACGTTGTGTCCTAATAGGACAGTGAATCATCAAGTATTAAACAAAACTAGCAAGGAAAATATTTCCCACTTCCTATACTCAAACGTGCATTCATAATGTCAAATGTCATACATTAGCACTGTGCATTAATATAACGCTTTAGTCGTACATACTGACGTTCGACTAAATATCGTTTTCATAAATTAATATGCTGGTTTACAATATTCCACAGAGGAAAACTGTCAAATTGTGATTTATTTGAAAAATCGTATCAACTACCGATAGTCGGATAATAAAAAAAATTAAGATACGTAGTTGCTTTCTTCCTCTTCATCACAAAAAACCGGACAATGTCATGTTTTTATTTATGCAAATGTTGAAAAACGTCCTACCTCAATACCAAAATATAGGCCTAATAATTTTGTTAATGAAAAATATTCTATTAACCGATGAATCGTCGGTTCGCATACACAATCACACAGCTAACTTATGATGCTAAAATGCAGTGTCCTAGTAAACTAAATGTGTTGATGGAATATTAAATAATCATATTACAGGTTGCTACCGGACCTACGTCGCACTAAGATAAAAGACCAAATTAAGGTAAAGACACGTAGAATCACAATAGGGGTTGACAAAATCTGGAAAGCGCAGGGCCGAGCTAACTCAGTCGCAGACGGCGTGACGGTTCAGATAATTAGAACACCTAAAAGTAGAGCGTCGGTCGGCAACGACGCTAGCGACGTTGTCCGGGCACCAGGACACTATGCTATCTTACAGATAACCTACCTGCGCCTCCTACGAGCTACCACTGGCTGTGTCCCTCCAGCGGGTTACCTATTGAACTCCCTGTATAACGTAAGCACCCAATCTTATGTGCGTGCTTGTCACAAAATTATTTGAGAAATGAAAAGGTGAGCGAAATAAAAGAAAGGGATTACGTAATGTGGCAAAATTTAATTAAAATGGAATGTGTTGATTTTGTTTGTTTTTTTTTTAAAATAACAGGAGAAGTTAAGTATAACAGAGCAATTGCAAAGCGACTCGAATCTGTCTGAACAGTTTAAGTATATAAAAAAAGGTTAGCAACCGTTGAATGAAATTAATTTAAGTAAGACGAAATGAAAACTAGATAGTTTGGTAAATCTTAAACACAAGCGTTAGGTAAATAATAAAAAAAAATTGAAAGGGAATAACAAGTCTTAATACTATAACATAATCTCTGCGCTTCAGCAGTAGATGGTTGGTAGCAGAAACGTTTCATCACCTCACATGAAATAAGTACAAATAATGTCATGGGCACGCCACAACGGCAATGTTAATACAAAAGTGTAAATATATATATATAAACGCCAGAAAATTAATATCCCAGTATATAAGACTTAGTCTAATTATGTGAAAAATTCGTCAAATACCAAACACCAGGTTTGAATACATGAACATAGTTAATTTAAATGAAGGATACTTAATAGCAAAGTCAAATAATTAAAGATAAAATTAGAAAGGAGATTTTATAATATACAAAAAAACACTGAGCTTCCCGAACCAAAGTTTGCTCTTACTGAAATGATTTTATCTAGCTCAAAAAAAAATAAAATGATCAACGTGAAAGACAAATTTTTCTATCTTACGGCAATAAACGTGCAAGATTATAATCAAAAATTAGATTAAAAATTCAACACCTCATGAGTCCTACAATTATTCTAACGGAAAAGAAAATACTAGGTATATTACTAATTTAAATAATATCTCTCCAAGAGATATAGTGCTACGGTAATGGATTTACTATAACTACTTTTTAATTAAATATTTGTCTCAACATAGAGCTACAAAATTGCGGTAATGACATAACCAAAAAAAAAATTAATTAAACTGAATATTACATAAACATAACAAGAAGGAAAACGGTAATTTAATTAGGACTAATTTGTGACCTCGCAGTTAACTGAGTGGTGCGATAGTTATTAAGCCACTCAAAAATTCCTAGGTCGAAATTTAGCCAAGGAAAAGACCCGCACTTCGGCGTCAAGACGTCGAAAAATCAGACGAAAAATATGATGTAAAATTACAGCGTTAGTTGCACTTATCTGGCAAAATGGTCGCCGGAAGATCGCAGCGGGAATCCAAAATGGCGGAGACCCTCTTGAAGGAAAATTCCACTTCGACAGTCAGGAAAGTCGTAGAGGTGCAACTACTGCGGCAACGATATAAACCACCGCGCTCTTCGATGATAATGCGGGGCGATAAAACCAGAAATATGGCTACTGTGGGCTTTTGTGCCCGTCAAAAGAATCCTAACGGCTACTGAGGGCTTTTGTGCCCGTCAAAAGAATCCTATTAAATTAGAGAAGAAAAGAAACAAAGATAAAATCCCGAAAATTAACACAAAGTTTCAAACACTTACCCCAATATGAAAAATGGAGATCCCGCGATAAGCGACTTTACAAGTCACACAAGGGTGCAAAATTCAAATTAAGAAGACCAGCACGTGGCCATGCGTGAATTTTATGTAACGGTATATCGATAGAAACTCACGAAAAATAACCAAAATTAAGGTAACGGTAATTACTGCTTACTCCAATTAAAGCCGCATACGCGAAAATATCTACATAGATAATGTACCTAAGTACTAAAGGAAGATAAGCAATTTGCACACCATGTTCTACACAGAACCGACTATAAAGTGTCGTCAAAAAGCGGGAAACTCTTCCATCTCTCCTGCGCGTCCGCTACACGCATCTTTTCAAAAACATAAAGACACGGAAATACCTCAAAATGGAAGGCGGGAGCATTCAGACAATATAACAAACACAAGTCTAAATTTGACCATAAAGGGAGTTAACGCTGTGACTTATAAATAAACGCAAACATGAACACGACTTATATGAAGATAAAATAACAATAACAACCCTTCGAAGGACGTGGAATTAATAAAGTCCGCAGATAGAAAGGGACATACACGCTCAACGGTTGGCAATGTGTGAAACACCCATTACACGGCAACGCAGTAACCACGTTTGACAGTAGAAAACAAAACAAACCTCCAAATGTAGATACAATTTATTACGAAAGAAAACGGATCCAGCAGGTAACTATTGAAATTTCCAAAATCTTAAATCACGTTACAAACAGACGGTTAAGAAAACCGATCAAAGCATGTATTTCAGAGTACCAACGATACTTAACCTCCACGGCAGTTCCAAGGAAGAATTAACAGAAGATACTAACACTTAGAATATCAATGATTGAGTAACAAGCGATCAGCAAAACAATTAAAGGTATGCCCTATATTCCAAGCACTCCTCCAATTAACACTCCTTGCATTTTTTCAGTGTCATAAGCACGAAGGCCGAATATAATTCAAACGTGCTAGAGGGTCTATGTCTAGGGAAACACATAAGCACAGGCGGCAGTTAAAACAATGAGGCCGTCTGATATGCGTGTCAAGAATTTAAAGACACGCATAAATGCACTACGTAGAGAACGGAAGTAATGAATAAGTAAATACTGATAACACTGAAACAGGCGTAAAAAGTAACTGCAAATGCAGAAAATACGAAACTACAGGTAGGGCAAAATAAGCTAGAGATAAGAGAATTAGAATTAGTTACATAGATACAGAGGTTTTTATACAAATAGAGGGTATTTGCTCGGTAATACATGTTATACATCTGTCAACTCCACGGTTCGCGACCTAGGGCTCTAAGGGTACAATAGTCGATTTAGCACACACATACATATACGGCAGGCGGTCTTTTCAACCGGTGAAACGAACGATGTACAAGGCACACTCAGAAAGTCTCGTGCTTATACAAAATCTACGTACTTAGACAAGGCACATAGTCTTTCGAGAACTAAACACATAAGTAAATTTTACAGCGTAACAAGGTTTATATTTCATAGACGGAAATAGTAAATTTTTCTCAAAAAACTTATTCAAAACAAATTGATAAATGGATGCTAAACTTGTAAAGCCATTTTTCCATAATAAAATTTATTGTTATTGTCGTTTTTGCAACATTTTTATTCTGTTAGTTGGACAATGAAAAGATATTTCAAAATCAAGAAAATAAGTAAAAAAAATTGATGTCATTTAAACGGGCGGTATTTAAAAAGTCGTTATTGTTACCATTGGCTCCGCCTATCCACAATCATACGTACGCCGTTGTATCGCATATGATGCCAGACCCGTGCTGACGTCAGTGTAAACCCCGACGAGTGAGAACGCGCGTCGGTAATGACGCAAACCAATCAAAAGAAGTGTGACATCAGCATCCGCCAATAAGCACGCACATGAATAAATGGGGATAATCATAGACCAATGGAGAGTTGAGAGGTGTCATACGCATCGGTATAGTGCCGTGCGCAATCCAATAAGGAAATTGCTGACATCAGCAACAGCCAACCAGAAGGTACTCCCTATACGATACATGGGGAAGGAAGAATATAAATTAGGACACACGGCCCGGAAAAGGGCAATTCATCTTCGAATTCTTCTTCTGACTACTTCAGACCTTCAACAGCACCAGCTTTAACAGAATCTTCAACCACCGATCTTCAGCCAGCTTCAGCAGTTCTAAGGCCTACCAATACGACCCAACGCCCAGGCCTGAAGGAAATATCAGGCCCAACAACTTTAAGGCCTACCAATACGGCCCAACGTCCTGGCCCGAAGGAACCAACAGGCCCAGCAGTTTTAAGGCCTACCAATACGGCCCAACGCCCAGGCCTGAAGGAAATATCAGGCCCAACAACTTTAAGGCCTACCAATACGGCGCAACGTCCTGGCCCGAAGGAACCAACAGGCCCAGCAGTTTTTAAGGCCTACCAATACGGCCCAACGCCCAGGCCTGAAGGAAATATCAGGCCCAACAACTTTAAGGCCTACCAATACGGCCCAACGTCCTGGCCCGAAGGAACCAACAGGCCCAGCAGTTTCTAAGGCCTACCAATACGGCCCAACGTCCTGGCCCGAAGGAACCAACAGGCCCAGCAGTTTCTAAGGCCTACCAATACGGCCCAACGCCCAGGCCTGAAGGAAATATCAGGCCCAACAACTTTAAGGCCTACCAGTACGGCCCAACGTCCAGGCCTGAAGGAACTACCAGGCCCAACAGCTTCAAGGCCTACTAATACGGCCCGGCACCCTGGCCCCTGGATTCATCAAACCTCAAGACCTCAGGACCAGTTCGTGCGGCCAACGCCCCCAGCCTACAAAAACATCAGGCCCGACAAACCCTCGGACCAAAACACTCTGGAACAATCAGTGCTAAGTGCATCAGTGACGCTACCTCTACTGCCGATCACCTCAAGTGGATTACGGGAGTGCATCAACCCACCCACCAATAAGTGCATCAGTGACGCTACCTCTAGTGCCGATCACCTCAAGTGGATTACGGGAGTGCATCAACCAACCTACCACTAAGTGCATCAGTGACGCTACCTCTAGTGCCGATCACCTCAAGTGGATTACGGGAGTGCATCAACCCACCCACCAATAAGTGCATCAGTGACGCTACCTCTAGTGCCGATCACCTCAAGTGGATTACGGGAGTGCATCAACCAACCTACCACTAAGTGCATCAGTGACGCTACCTCTAGTGCCGCTCACCCCAAGTGGATTACGGGAGTGCATCAACCCACCCACCAATAAGTGCATCAGTGACGCTACCTCTAGTGCCGATCACCTCAAGTGGATTACGTGGGTGCATCAACCAACCTACCACTAAGTGCATCAGTGACGCTACCTCTAGTGCCGCTCAACTCAAGTGGATTACGGGAGTGCATTAACCAACCCATCATTAAGTGCTCTGTGACGCTACCTCCGACCAATCTAGTGCAACCAACACTATTCCCTGTTAGCCATCGTTTTATTATTATGTTGAGTGTTTATTATTATTGGTATTAAATAAAGAGTAGTTATTTGTTTACTGTAACCCCCTGTTTTATTGTTACTACCCTCACCAAGTGAGTCTCAGCCGGCCCCTTGTGAAACCCAGTGAAAGTGGTACGTAACAATTTGGCGCCCGTACGTGGGACTTTAAGTGCAGTGTAGTGCTTAGGACCAACCCAACAATGCCGAAACCAAGAAAAGGAAGACGGACACAACAAAGCAGCGACCTGGAGATAGACATCCCAACGCCACCACCACAAACTCCTAGCAAAGCCTCAACACCAGCAGCAGTTAAGACAGAACTTCAGCTGGCAATTCTGATCGAAGAACTCCGCCTCCTGGGAAGACGATTAACAACTCTGGAACAGGCTGCCGCCGCCCCTACAGAAGGAACTACAGGTTCGCGAACAAACACTACCGAACCAAACATTCCTCAACACAACTCCGCACCTGAACCCAGGCCTCAGTTGGAAGCCAACACAAATATCATCCCGGAACAAATTGCCACTCCTGAACCTTTCATATATTTGGAAGAAGACCCCGCCAGTGTCACTTCAAACAACCGCATGGTACCTAAAGAAAGAATTCGTCCATACACGAGCCATTGTTGCGGAGCTTGTCGTCACGAGACCCCTACCATCACACCGCCAAGATCTTTTAGTGGCCATCTGGTTGAAGACCCGGAAATATTCTTGGCCCGGCTAAACACATACCTCCAAAACCAAAGTTTAGAAATACCAGAGGATGTGGATGATGCGGTTAGGCCATACCTGGTGGGCGAAGCAGCGGCATGGTTCCGCAAGAACGAAGGGGGTTTTGGAAACTTAGGAGAATTTTGCCACAGGTTCCGCAGAGAGTTTATGGGGCCACAAAAGAAACGTGCATTGCAATTGGCATGCGACACCAGGCAAAAGGGTACCTTCATCACCCGCATGAGACGCCTGTGTTTGAGATTAAACCCCCAATGGCCAGAGGCCGAATTGGTCAACCACATTACCACACTAATGACGCAACAGTATTGCATCCAGATCTCGCAGAACGAGCCTCAAACTATGGACCAATTGCAATTATCATGCGAAAAATGGTCCACCATCTACGAGAACTTTAAGGGCAAACAACCACCAGTCAAAAAGGAAGCAGAACCCGCTGCGCCAACAACTAAAAAGAAGGAGCAGCCTCCAGAAAGGTCCCTCCCACGCTGCTGGTTTTGCCCCGAAAGACATTATAATCGGGACTGCCCAAAACAGCCAGCCAGCTTTGCAACCCGTCACCCACCAGCTAATCGGGTATCGGGGGAAGAAGAAGGGGCCGCTCCAATCAAAACGCCGGAACGGCCCTAATTACTACGGCAAACATAGGACAAACGGCATCCATCCAGCTACAAATTCACGGATGCCCGGTGACGGCGCAAATAGATAGTGCCGCCACCAGAAACCTTATAAGGCCCAAATGGACGTCTGGACCCACAACAACCATGAAGCCAGTCCAATTTACTATGGCCCTGGAAGATAGAAAGTTTACTACCAATCAAAGGGGCAGATTGATGGCAGTCACAAGCAGTAACTACCAGTTCGAGTGTGAAGCACTAATAGTAAATGGCCTCCAGGCGGAGGTAATCCTTGGCCATCCTTGGTTGAAGCAGAACCACGCCATCATCGACTATGTCAGGGGCTGCATACACGTGGGGGTGTAACAACGCCATACCATCTATTTTGACACCACCCCTCCAGGACAGGCAACCTGTAGCCTCGACCTAAATGCCGTTCCAGTCGACACCCAATCTTGGTCAGAAGAACAAAAGAACTCCTTTCAAACAATCATGCAGGAGTTCCAAGGGGTATTTCAGGAAGGTGGACGAATCACCACCACCGCAACTACTAGACATACGATCCGTCTAAAAGAGGATACCCCTGTGCGAGTACCACAATACAAATACACACCGCAAAAGAAAAAGGTGATCACGGAACAGGTCGAGGAGATGCTGTCCACTGGGGTGATACGGCCCAGCCACAGCGAATACAACTCCCCAATTGTACTGGTAACTAAGAAAAACGGCGAACCACGATTCTGCGTGGACTTCCGCCGTCTAAATGACAAGACGATAGACGAGGTCAGTCCATTGCCGCCGATCCAGGAAACACTGAGAGACCTTGGGACGACAAAAGTATTCAGCACCCTGGACTTGCGCAGTGGATACTGGCAAGTAGAATTAAATGAAGACTCAAAGAAACTGACCGCCTTCACCACCCCTGGAGGGGCGGCCTATGAATTTAATGTGATGCCTTTCGGCCTAAAAGGGGCCCCGCCACGTTCCAAAAATTGATGGTTCAGGACGTATTGGTGAGGTACCTCCAAGAATTCACAATAGCATATCTAGACGATATAATCATATACTCAGACACACTGGAGGAACACTTCTGCCATCTCCGATTAATATTGGAACGAATCCAACAACACGGCCTTAGACTGAATCTCCAGAAATGCCGTTTCGCAGACCAACAATTAAATTATCTGGGCCACGTGGTTACGACCGAAGGTAACAGGCCCCAGACGGCTCATATCCAGGCCATCCAGGAGGCGGAACTACCAAAAACCCGGAAAGCACTACGACATTTCTTGGGAACTGTAAACTGGCTTCGGGATTACGTTCCACGTTCCTCCGAAATAATGGCCCCCCTGACGGACCTGCTAGCCACTGGAGTGGCTTATCGATGGACACAACCTGCAGAAGAGGCCTTCCTAGCGATCAAGGCGGCAGTGGCTCAACCCCTCTTCTTGCATCGTCCAGACTTCAGATCTCCATTCATCCTACAAACGGATGCCAGTGCTGTGGGGGCGTCCGCCGTATTGTATCAAGGGGAGCATGACCAACGCAGGATTATTAGTTACGCCAGCCTGCGGTTCAATAAAACGGAAAGAAGGTACCATATAAACGAACAGGAGTGCCTTGCGGTAATCTGGGCCATACGCCGCTATAGGCCGTATCTGGAGGATCGGCCATTTACTCTGCGAACAGATAGTAAGGCACTAACCTGGCTAAATAGTTTCAAGGATACTAAATCCAAATTAACACGTTGGTCATTGCTCCTGCAAGAATTTTCGTATACCATTGAGCACATCCCGGGCCGCTTTAACGAACTGCCGGACGCCCTCTCACGCCACCCAAGCACCGAAGAAACGCCTCCGGAGATAGAAGATTGGGACAGGATGATTCCCACAACAACACCAACATTCAACAAAACAAACCAGGAAGAAAGGATATGTTTAATGGAGGAGGAAGAGCCATTGTTTCATGCACTCCAAGATGCGCAGCAGACCGATCCAGTAATTAGGGATCTGGCTCACCAACTCCAAGATCCAGCAAATGGGCCACACCCTGAATTCATCTATGAGAATGGATTTATCCGCTACAAAGATGGGGAACATCGGCCCATACTGGTACCACAAGCTGCACGAGATAGAGTACTATATCAATACCACGACAGCCCTACGGCCGGACACCCTGGAATGGACGAAAGCCATGGTGCCATTACGCGGAGATTCCATTGGCCAAGCGTGAGAGCCGACGTAGTGGAGTACGTACGCGGATGCAGACTATGCAACGCTTTTAAGAGGGGACCCATTCAAACGAGAGCCCCACTTCGACCACACGCACCACGGGAACCCTTCGAAGTACTCTCAGTGGATATCGTGGGCCCTCTTACTAGGTCACGAAAGGGGAACCAGTTCGGCGTGGTGGTAATGGACCTCCATTCGAGATGGATAGAGGCACGAGCAGTCCCTAACACTAATACACATACCATAGAATTGTGCCTCGAGGAAGTCTTCCAGCGCTTCGGCTACCCCATGGCCATTATAACCGACAACGGCCCCCAGTTCACCTCCGTCGGCTGGGACACTGCACTGCGACGTTGGCAGTGCATCCATTGGACAACGCCCATATACCACCCCAGGGCGAACCCAGTCGAACGGAGGAACCAAGAGTTGAAGAAAGGCCTCAGACTTCAACTGGAAGGCCAGACGCCGGAGCGCTGGGATGAAAAGTTAGATCAGGTATTATTCAACCTGCGCTGCCGCCAAAATGCCGCTTCTGGTTGCTCCCCGGCATACGCCCTGTTTGGGCACGAACTACGAAGGCCTGGTGAATGGAGGGACCCATTGCCAGATAACGCCGAACCCCGACCCCAAAGGACTCGTAGGATCCATGAACACGAGCAGCGTTACCGCCAGCGCCGTTACGCACAACCAGCCGCACCAATGCCGATACAGCTCGCACCGGGTGACCTAGTGATGGTTAAGGCATACCTGCCACATGGAAGACCGTTTGGTCAAAAGTGGATGGGTCCATATCCGGTCAAGGAAGTGGCCGGGACAACCTCGGTTTGGGTGGAACGACCAGGGGGGCAGTGGGTCAAATACCACATTGACCAATTGCGGATCGCCAGGCCAGCCAACACTAGACCACCACCCCAGCAACAAGAAGATCAAGAACTAGTCCCTCCGCCGGATCCTGCAAGGGAACCAACACCGGGACCTAGCCATCAACAATGCTAATAATATGGTGCCTCATAAGGTCTGGAGCATCGTGTGATACAACGCCTTTCACCGGGGGGCCGTTTGTTACCATTGGCTCCGCCTATCCACAATCATACGTACGCCGTTGTATCGCATATGATGCCAGACCCGTGCTGACGTCAGTGTAAACCCCGACGAATGAGAACGCGCGTCGGTAATGACGCAAACCAATCAAAAGAAGCGTGACATCAGCATCCGCCAATAAGCACGCACATGAATAAATGGGGATAATCATAGACCAATGGAGAGTTGAGAGGTGTCATACGCATCGGTATAGTGCCGTGCGCAATCCAATAAGGAAATTGCTGACATCAGCAACAGCCAACCAGAAGGTACTCCCTATACGATACATGGGGAAGGAAGAATATAAATTAGGACACACGGCCCGGAAAAGGGCAATTCATCTTCGAATTCTTCTTCTGACTACTTCAGACCTTCAACAGCACCAGCTTTAACAGAATCTTCAACCACCGATCTTCAGCCAGCTTCAGCAGTTCTAAGGCCTACCAATACGGCCCAACGCCCAGGCCTGAAGGAAATATCAAGCCCAACAACTTTAAGGCCTACCAATACGGCCCAACGTCCTGGCCCGAAGGAACCAACAGGCCCAGCAGTTTTAAGGCCTACCAATACGGCCCAACGCCCAGGCCTGAAGGAAATATCAGGCCCAACAACTTTAAGGCCTACCAATACGGCCCAACGTCCTGGCCCGAAGGAACCAACAGGCCCAGCAGTTTTTAAGGCCTACCAATACGGCCCAACGCCCAGGCCTGAAGGAAATATCAGGCCCAACAACTTTAAGGCCTACCAATACGGCCCAACGTCCTGGCCCGAAGGAACCAACAGGCCCAGCAGTTTCTTAGGCCTACCAATGCGGCCCAACGTCCTGGCCCGAAGGAACCAACAGGCCCAGCAGTTTCTAAGGCCTACCAATACGGCCCAACGCCCAGGCCGAAGGAAATATCAGGCCCAACAACTTTAAGGCCTACCAGTACGGCCCAACGTCCAGGCCTGAAGGAACTACCAGGCCCAACAGCTTCAAGGCCTACTAATACGGCCCGGCACCCTGGCCCCTGGATTCATCAAACCTCAAGACCTCAGGACCAGTTCGTGCGGCCAACGCCCCCAGCCTACAAAACCATCAGGCCCGACAAACCCTCGGACCAAAACACTCTGGAACAATCAGTGCTAAGTGCATCAGTGACGCTACCTCTAGTGCCGATCACCTCAAGTGGATTACGGGAGTGCATCAACCCACCCACCAATAAGTGCATCAGTGACGCTACCTCTAGTGCCGATCACCTCAAGTGGATTACGGGAGTGCATCAACCAACCTACCACTAAGTGCATCAGTGACGCTACCTCTAGTGCCGATCACCTCAAGTGGATTACGGGAGTGCATCAACCCACCCACCAATAAGTGCATCAGTGACGCTACCTCTAGTGCCGATCACCTCAAGTGGATTACGGGAGTGCATCAACCAACCTACCACTAAGTGCATCAGTGACGCTACCTCTAGTGCCGCTCACCCCAAGTGGATTACGGGAGTGCATCAACCCACCCACCAATAAGTGCATCAGTGACGCTACCTCGAGTGCCGATCACCTCAAGTGGATTACGTGGGTGCATCAACCAACCTACCACTAAGTGCATCAGTGACGCTACCTCTAGTGCCGCTCACCTCAAGTGGATTACGGGAGTGCATTAACCAACCCATCATTAAGTGCTCTGTGACGCTACCTCCGACCAATCTAGTGCAACCAACACTATTCCCTGTTAGCCATCGTTTTATTATTATGTTGAGTGTTTATTATTATTGGTATTAAATAAAGAATAGTTATTTGTTTACTGTAACCCCCTGTTTTATTGTTACTACCCTCACCAAGTGAGTCTCAGCCGGCCCCTTGTGAAACCCAGTGAAAGTGGTACGTAACATTATATTATTGTGACGAGATTGTACGCTGCCTTGCTAACATACGCAAAAGGTATCACGCTATCTCGGATCAGCTGTTTTAAATTCGGCAAGTCTATAGTATTGAAAATATTGCTATTTTAGCAGTTTGTCTGTTAGATTTAACGGTTTTGAATACGAAAAGGTGCGAAAATATGCAATCTAACAGCTATGAGTAGATTTGACGGTTTTTAAAATTTTCGCTACCAAAGGACAGACTTATATACAAAATTGACTGAAATTTTGTATGTACATATTAATGAAATAATGCAGCTTTTTTACTTTCTTATACGTAGTGTAATGCTGTTGTGTTCATTTCATAACGGTTATTCCTACAAGTTCTACCCAGGTAATTTCCTCTTACATCGTACCACTCGTGGATTTACTAATATCCACCATTAGACGTGAGCGCTGCGAAAAATTGGCTGAACGCGCCTATATTTAATGCAGCTTCGACGGATCGCTATCACTCGATGACTCACCTGGGAATTTGACCGGGTCGCTAAACGAGATGCGTGCGTCGCGGTATTAGCGAGAACTAAGCAACAGCTGCCAGTTACAACATTACATTTAAACGATTAAAACTTCGTTTGTCTAATTAAATTAGTGAAACGTGATAACAATGGTGTTTTAATCTAGTGCAAAACCGGAGCTCATTCGGAGGCAACTTCGATGGATCCTATTAAAAGGTATTTATACGTTTTTTGATTAATTTATCGTGATAAAATAAACCATCTGCGAAGTTTTTGTTTCGAGAATATACATTTTATTTACACACACACAGATATTTACAGAATAGACAAGTCATATCATATTTATTATTCCACGCTAGCTTAATATATGTACATTGGAATATTGCAGACAATTAAAATGTATTATTATTATGACTATTTCAAGGGAAATGTGTAGCTTTAACTTTTATTGGTCCTTGAAAATAGCCGTGTACATTGATAAAATATTTACGGATACGTTTCACATTACGACATATACAAATTTGAGGTCGACAATAATAAAATTACATCCTAGAACAAAAGCATGAAAATTCCGTAATCTGATAACAGGTTTTGTTTGACAATAACTAAAATTTCGGATAGGCCTAATCACAACCTTCACATAGGCAATAAATACGCTTTCCGGCCGGTAATCTAGTTCGACGGCAATAACCTAACAGATGTAAACAACGAATTGATTGACACATGATGCCGGGCAATAAAATAATGAAACTAAATGGTCTTTCTTTATTTTGGTCCCAATCAACCCTCTATTTTATTGCAACGAACAATGAATATATTTCTTATATCGAATAAGTTATGGTTCCGTGTGATAAAGGAAATAACAAGAGAAATTTTTTGTTTTAAACGGAATCTTGGAAACAATCAGTTCGTTCGACGCGAATATTTGAACGTTAATATAGGAATCAGTGATTTGCTCTGTTAACAGACGGTATTTGAACGGATGAGATCCCTGAACCGATATACTATAGATTTAGGATAACTCTTAACGAAATTAATGACGGGTAATTACTTTACGGATTAATTAGTGTGGACCTGTAGTCAAACTAATTACGGGAATCAGAAGACTGGACATTTGAATCTGAAATTAAATGTACCAGCCTAATTACTTTACGGATTAATTAGTGTGGACCTGTAGTCAAACTAATTACGGGAATTATAAGACTGGACATTTGAATCTGAAATTAAATGTACCAGCTTAATTACTTTACGGATTAATTAGTGTGGACCTGTAGTCAAACTAATTACGGGAATCATAAGACTGGACATTTGAATCTGAAATTAAATGTACCAGCTCGGAAAGGACCTCAAATAGGAGTCTCGGTACTAGTCATTTGAATCTGAAATTAAACGACCAGCCCGAGCGGAATCTCAAATAGGAGTCTCTTACTAGTCATTTGAATCTAAAATTAAACGACCAGCTCGAGCGGAATCTCAAATAGGAGTCTCCCCCTCTTGCAAAATGTCTCTGCTTTTATAACCCCCAGGTGGGTACGTCACATCCAAAAAAGGCATATTTTACGCGACAAAATTACCCACACTCTAATATTTATCTGAAGACGCGCTGCATTTTGTCACGTCCGCATTCGTGACGTATCCAACTGAAAATTTTCCATAAAAATTATACCCATACGGATTCTTTTGAAAACTATCATGAATAAAATTAATTAGCAAATTACTGGTACCATTTACCAATGAATACATGAATATGAATACACAATGATTTAATCACGTAACGGACGAAAAAATGCCTCACTAAATTACAAGAATATTTTATATTCGCAATTAATTAATGTACAATGAGCATTTTCTCTGTCCTAACGACTCAAGTTCGTTACAGTAGTATAAGGAAGTATTGTGATGATGAAAATTTTCGACCTCGAGATTTTTGCAGATGTCCACGTTTTGAAGTCCCCTGATACCGAAAAAGTGGTTTTTAAAATATGTCTGTGTGTCTGTGTGTCTGTGTGTCTGTGTGCCTGTGTGTCTCTCTCTGTGTGTGTGTGTGACCACGATAGCGGCCAAACCGCTGTAGATATCAATTCCAAATTTTGTATTTACGTGTCTCCCTCTCCCTCTTGAGATCCGATTAGTTTTTCAGTAAGGTAGACCGGAAGTAGCAGTTTACTTCAGCGAAAAAATCGAATTTTGCGAATATTTCGTCAACTACTAAGTTTAAACAAATTTATAAAGAATTCATATATACTTAAAATTAAAATTGAGAATAATTTTATTTAAAAAGTTTTTCGAAATTCCTACCGGAAGTAGGTCTTTTACTCTTATCGAAAAACAGTTTCTTGCGAATATTTCGCAAGTCATGCTTTTTAGACAAGTACGTTACGGGTATAAAAGTATTTAAAACATAATTTTCAATATCTTTTGTATAAAAAAGATTTCAAAATTCAGACCGGAAGTACCACTTTTACTCTTATCGAATAGCGATTTTTTGCAAATATGTCGTAAGTTATGCATTTTATATATATTTATCAAGAGTACAAAAGTATTTAGAACTGGATTTGCAATATTTTTTGTATATATGAAATTTCAAAATTCGGACCGGAAGTAGCACTTTTACTCTTAGCGAGGAGCACTTTTTTGATATCTTGCAAAGTATGCATTCTATAGCGATTTATTAAGCGAATGAAAGTACCTAGAATAGGATTTTGAATATGTTTTGTATAAAAAAAATCGTAAAATTGTATAGTTTGAAACGCTCATACGTATAAGAAAGTCGTGTGGTGGCCACACCTCATTTTTATTTTTATTTTATATATGGTAATTTAAACTGATTTATTTTAAGAGTGAACATATTTTTGTCCATACAATTATAATATACAATAAAATTATCAATTGTTGGAGTACACAATTATGAGATGAGTTGTAGTATATTGCCATAATCATAATACTTAAATAAAATACTAGTAAAGGACATGTTCATTTTGGATATAAACCAGGGGGATTGTACTGCTTGTAATAAACTAAATGTTTTACAATTTCTTTTAAAAACTGTTATCAACCTATTAGGAAATACATGTTAAACAGGTCTGTCATGTTGACCCCCTGCTATTATACTCGTCACCGAGTTCTAAAAATAAATTCAACTTTTTGGGGAGGTCATTTGTCAAGTCTGCCCCCTCTTCGGCTTTTTTTAAAAATCTCTGAAAACAGACCACAATTGAGTACAAATAGAAGCACAATTGATACGCATTTTAGTCAGTTGTGCTTAATTGGTGCTGAACTGTGCCGTTCTTAGTTTCATTTGTGGTCTTCTGTTTTCAGAGATTTTTAAAAAAGTCGAAGAGGGGGCTGACTTGATGAATGACCTCCCCAAAAACTTGAATTTATTTTTAAAAAAACGGTGCCTTCGCAAAGCACGTCAATTGTGCTCAATTATGCCGTATAGCATCTTTCATATAACCCTTTCTAGAAATTTTAGGACTGTTTATATAAGATGACGACTAAAGCCGAATAAAATAAATTCTTTTTTTGAGCTAAATAAATATAATAAAAAAAAACAGTTTTGAATTTTAAATAAATCTCAACAATAACAATAAAAGAATTAAATTGTAATTGAAAAATTAAAACTTCTTTGTCTATTAAAGTTGTAATAACTCTTGTACTTTTTTGGTAGGTAATTATTTTCACACAGCAATAATTAGGTATGTACTTCATAAAATTATTATATTTTTCTACCACTGTCATTGAATGTCATTCACCCCCTTTTCGATTTTTCTTAATACCTGTAAACAGTAGAGGAAAATAAAACTAATAATGGCACCAATGGAGCATAATTGACACATTTTATGGTATACAGCACGTGTCAATTTTCATTAGCCATAGGCGATTAATTCATGCAATACGTGACAACATGGCACCCCACCTTTCCTCTTCAATGCGAGCGCGAGACCGATACAAGCTCAAGTTAGCAGTAGCTGTTGGACTATTGACTAGGGTGTTTGTACTGCGCTCAGAAATAATATTTACGCATTGCAAGGATTTTTCTTTTTCCTTTCAATAAACGCAGAGAATTATTAAGCTGCGTTCACGCTGCATGTCACAAACAAAAGCGTAATTCTAATAAAATTAAAAATAAGGTAAATGAAAAAGGATTCTGAAAATAATAATAAACTACTAGATCGCAACGTGTTCGCAGCTAAACATTTAATGTAGAAGTGAGAAGATCGGAGGAAGTCGTTGTGATGTCGATTGTTGTCGGGATTGGTGACGGATAGCAGGGGTGACACCCGTTGCCACATATTATTTGTATACGTATAAATCGCATGTAAACATTGAATCCATATACCTAATGAAAATTGACACATACGGTATAGGCATAAAGTGAGTGCGAAGGCACCCAGTTTTAAACAAAATTAACTTTGGGGGGATCGTCAAGTTGGCCGCCCTTTTTTAAAAATCTCTGAAAATACAAGAGCATAAAAAAACTAATAACGGCACAACTCAGCACAATTGACACGCGTTTTATACAATAAATTATAACAACTTCACAGATCTAAGTTTAACCGATCTCTCTTACAATACAATTTTGTCAAAAAGTTGTATGGATCGATAATATATATATACTTATTGTAGTGTGCATTATTTCTTAACATTATTATTATAATTTGTATTAATATCTCATAGAAGTTTTAATTTTTCAATTACATTTTAATTTTTTTATTGTTATTGAATACTTCTGACATAGGGATGTCAATAAAATGTCATTTATGTATTATTAATTGAATGTAAATGTTTTGTAACACTGAAAACAAAATGCAATTAATATCTAATTCATTTATTTTCAATTACAGTACGTGTTCTATTCATGTTCTCTATTTCAATTCTATGTGCATATATGTAAAGTGAAAAGAAAGAAATCTCAACACAAATCACCTACAATTAATGTGAATTTATTTTGCGTAAATATTTTTTATTTTACAACCAAAATTATTTATCCAATGAAGATTTATAAAACACAGAATGTATTTTGAATATCAAATATTACGTCTTGGTTTGTTCTACCGATTTATTTCAAATTATGTGTAAAAATGAATGTATGTAAATGTTTTTTAATTTATTCTACTTAAGTTTAAAAATATATTAAATAATATTATATTTAATAAATAAGATACTTTCGTAACACTAATTTATCTAATAAATTATATCTATTAATTATTACGTGCACTCTATATTTCATATTTGTTAATAATAAGCGCGGTTAATATGTGCTGTTACTTTAAATAATACAGTAATCGCAACGAAATTTTAATAATGCAAGCTAAGCGAGACCTTGCCAGAGTTGTTTTGCATCAACAGCGTTTGTTCTCATAACAACGGTTGAACCGATGTTGCCAATATGCAGAGATAACAACGTGCCGACTGATACACAAGAAAAGAATATATACGGCGGAGGTGACTTCGCGTTGCAAATTCCACATGCAAGAGCGAGAGCAGCGCTGTGATCTACAGCTGAACTAAAAGCGTCGCTTATGAGCATTAGGGTAACTTTTTTACCTCCAGAACAACATATTATCTTTAGGCCTCTGAGGTCAGCTATATCATGATAAAGTAAAAAGAAAGGCAAAACGTACAACACAATAAAATAAAAAGGAATTGCGGGAATGCGCGGTCTGTATTATTATTGAAACTCAATCGTTACACTCAATATTTCGATAGTGTTTCATATCATCATCAGGAGTAACTACAATGAACACAAATTGATAAGAATTACAACTAGAACTCTAATAATTTAAAATAATGTCTTTTAAAAGAAGAATAAAGTAAAAAAAAAAAACTTACAACATAGAGTCAGTCACTAGCAACTAATCATATTAGAAGGAGTACGAAATTTAATAAATTTGCATATCATCTCGTCTTTATACATCTTAAAATTCCTTAAAAGTACATATATATAAAGGTAACGTTCGAGACGGAATGAAAAACAACGAATTTGTCACGATGATAACAAAACAATTTTTTCTTTCTTTTTTCTACAATACTGATAAAAATAAGGGAAACATGAAGGAGAAGAAAAAAAAAGAAAAAAAAAGAGAGGAAACCAACGAACAAACACAGAAAAACAAAAATTAACATAATATAATTGTATTAAAGATTTAAAATATTGATATAAATTACACTGAGTTTCCGTATCCGACTTATAATTAATACTTTGTTTATTCTTGTTAATGTGAGAGGCCTCCAAAAAAAGTCGATTATTATAATTATCTTTCACCGTTAAAACCTTTACATTCTCGAAATCAAAAACGTGTCCCGTCTGGAGTTGGTGATCCACCAACGCACACGATTTTTTGCCTATACGGCAGTCACTTTTGTGTTGAACGAGCCTTTGCTTTAGCCATTGGGAAGACTGACCTATATAACACCCCTGACAACCCATGCAAGGAACATTATAAATAGAATTAACTATGAGTGGTAAGGTATTTAGCTATTCTAATATTTCTGTAAGTTTTAAACAACTTCACAACATTATCAGTCAAATTATTCACAATGGGCAGTCTTTTAAATTGTACATTAGTAGCCTCACCATACTCCAAGGGACCATCATAAAAATTGGAGCTATATATTAACTTTCTAAACACGTGACTAGGATATCCATTATTCAAGAACAATTTAAAAAGTTTTTTTAGATTCTGTTGTAAGAATTGCCCATCACTAATTGTTGTTATCCTGTTCTTCATGCAAATTACCGTATTAAATTTTTGACTGTTTGTGTGATTGGAATAGTAATTTAAGAATCTTCCTGATGATGTGGGTTTCTGATACCAATCAAAAATGATGACATTGTCAACAGACCTTATAAGTCGCGTGTCAAGAAATGGGACAGTGCAATCCAACTCCGTCTCAACTGTAAATTGGAGATGATCGTCCACGGAATTAAATGTGTCAAGGATCAACTGCACCTTATCTCCAGGCACAGCACAAACAATGTCATCAACATATTTATATATAAATGGAACCCGAAACGGTAAAAGAGGCAAAACACTATCCAGCAAATAGTCCAACACAATCAACGCCAAAATCGGACTAATGGGAGAACCCATTGGTGTACCGAAAGTCTGTGAATAAAACTCATTGTCAAAACTGAAGTAAGTAGTATCGATAATGAATTGAACAAGTCTCAAGAACGATGCTTGTGACAACGTTGTCTGAACCTGCACCAAACCCCAATAACGTCCAATGATATCCAAAACCAATGGTAAAAGTATATTAGTAAATAAGGAGACCGCATCAAAGGAAACTAGTACATAATTCCTTGGTAATTTGAAACCATCCAAAGCATTGACTAAAGAAAATAAGTCCTTAATATTATACTCTGTTCGTTCGGCAAAAGTTAAATTTAATATACGATCCAAAAACTTCGACAAACTATAGGTTGTGGAATTGATCGAACTGATTATGGGCCGCAAGGGAATATCTGGCTTATGAACCTTAGGAAGACAATACAATTTAGGGGTGGTTGAGTTATAAATCGTAAGTTGTTTCGCTACACTATCTTGAATTTCATGACTGTCCCTAAGAGACTTAATCAGTAGATTATATGATCTCTGTATTCTAGTAGTTGGGTCTTTTTTTAATTTCTTGTAAGTAGACTCATCATTCAACAAGATTTTTGTTTTTTCGCTATAATCAGTTTTATTTATCGCAACCGTACAACCGCCCTTGTCAGCCTGCAAAATATATACATCAGGATGATTCTTAAGAAACACTCTAGTTTTATTAAACATCGATTGAAAGGGGGACACAATTGAACGCGAATGATGCATAAAATTAGTAATCACGTTAGTAACTCTAGCTCTGATAGTATTGCGGGAATCGTCCGGTACACTATCTATGATGTTTTCTACATCTGCCAAAAAATTCTCAATGTCAAAATTACTTCCATCACAAGATACACCGAACTTTCGACCCAGTGAGAGGCAATCAACAACGTCACCGGGAAAGTCAACGTCAGATACGTTCATAAACCACTTACTATTATCAAAAAACAAGTTAACATCAACACAATTTCCTCTCTTTAAGCCTTCAAACTTCCGTATGTTGTCTTGTTTAACTCTACTAAATTTCTTATTAAATGACACTAACATTCTGCGCTTGAATTCATTAAAAATAGTATGAGGCAAAACCTCTTTTACACGAGATGTAAAAATCTTAATATTATTCTGAAATGTTTTTATACAATTAGAAGTTAATTTTATTTCCTGCAACTCCTACATCTTAATTCTTACAACAGAATCTAAAAAACTTTTTAAATTGTTCTTGAATAATGGATATCCTAGTCACGTGTTAAGAAAGTTAATACATAGCTCCAATTTTTATGATGGTCCCTTGGAGTATGGTGAGGCTACTAATGTACAATTTAAAGACTGCCCATTGTGAATAATTTGACTGATAATGTTGTGAAGTTGTTTAAAACTTACAGAAATATTAGAATAGCTAAATACAATAACTTAACCACAAAGATTTTCTATAGTAAGTTGAAGGATAAGACCCCCTTACCACTCATAGTTAATTCTATTTATAATGTTCCTTGCATGGGTTGTCAGGGGTGTTATATGTATAGGTCAGTCTTCCCAATGGCTAAAGCAAAGGCTCGTTCAACAAAAAAAATGACTGAGGCAAAAAATCGTGTGCGTTGGTGGATCACCATCTCCAGACGGGACACGTTTTTGATTTCGAGAATGTAAAGGTTTTAACGGTGAAAGATAATTATAATAATCGACTTTTTTTGGAGGCCTATCACATTAACAAGAATAAACAAAGTATTAATTACAAGTCGGATACGGATAAACTCAGTGTAATTTATATCAATATTTTAAATCTTTAAGACAATTATATTATGTTAATTTTTGTTTTTCTGTGTTTGTTCGTTGGTTTCCTCTCTTTTTTTTTGTTTTTTTTCTTCTCCTTCATGTTTCGCTTATTTTTATCAGTATTGTAGAAAAAAGAAAGAAAAAATTGTTTTGTTATCATCGTGACAAATTCGTTGTTTTTCATTCCGTCTCGAACGTTACTTTTATATATATGTATTTTTAAGGAATTTTAAGATGTATAAAGACGAGATGATATGCAAATTTATTAAATTTCGTACTCCTTCTATTATGTTTAGTTGCTAGTGACTGACTCTATGTTGTAAGTTTTTTTTTTATTATCTTACTTTATTCTTCTTTTAAAAGACATTATTTTAAATTATTAGAGTTCTAGTTGTAATTTTTATCAATTTGTGTTCATTGTAGTTACTCCTGATGATGATATGAAATACTGTCGAAATATTGAGTGTAACGATTGAGTTTCAATAATAATACAGACCGCATTCCCGCAATTCCTTTTTATTTTATTGTGTTGTACGGTCGATAACAATATGGACGTTCGACTACTATATTGTTGAAGCAATGGGCAAAGTTTAACATCAAGCTGGCTGGCAGTCTTAATAGAAGGAATTTTTTTACTAAGATGTAGGAGTTGCAAGATTTTACCGTCACACGTTCGGAATGGAAGAAAAAACCTGCAGAGCCTCCTTATTACGGCCAATGTTGTATTTGCGAAAAAGGTTGATGATTTTTTAGATAGGTTAGGAAATAGAACTTTATTGTTAGAAATAAAATTAACTTGTAATTGTATAAAAACATTTCAGAATAATATTAAAATTTTTACATCTCGTGTAAAAGAGGTTTTGCCTCATACTATTTTTAATGAATTCAAGGGCAGAATATTAGTGTCATTTAATAAGAAATTTAGTAGAGTTAAACAAGACAACATACGGGGGTTTGAAGGCTTAAAGAGAGGAAATTGTGCTGATGTTAACTTGTTTTTTGATAATAGTAAGTGGTTTATGAACGTATCTGACGTTGACTTTGCCGGTGACGTTGTTGATTGCCTTTCACTGGGTCCAAAGTTCGGTGTATCTTGTGATGGAAGTAATTTTGACATTGAGAATTTTTTGGCAGATGTAGAAAACATCATAGATACTGTACCGGACGATTCCCGCAATACTATCAGAGCTAGAGTTACAAACGTGATTACTAATTTTATGCATCATTCGCGTTCAATTGTGTCCCCCTTTCAATCGATGTTTAATAAAACTAGAGTCTTTCTTAAGAATCAACCTGATGATATATTTTGCAGGCTGACGAGGGCGGTTGTACGGTTGCGATAAATAAAACTGATTATATCGAAAAAACAAAAATCTTGTTGAATGATGAGTCTACTTACAAGAAATTAAAAAAAGACCTAACTACTAGAATACAGAGATCATATAATCTACTGATTAAGTCTCTTAGGGACAGTTATGAAATTCAAGATAGTGTGGCGAAACAACTTACGATTAATAACTCAACCACGCCTAAATTGTATTGTCTTCCTAAGGTTCATAAGCCAGATATTCCCTTGCGGCCCATAATCAGTTCGATCAATTCCACAACCTATAGTTTGTCGAAGTTTTTGGATCGTATATTAAATTTAACTTTTGCCGAACGAACAGAGTATAATATTAAGGACTCATTTTCTTTAGTCAATGCTTTGGATGGTTTCAAATTACCAAGGAATTATGTACTAGTTTCCCTTGATGCGGTCTCCTTATTTACTAATATATCTTTACCATTGGTTTTGGACATCATTGGACGGGATTGGGGTTTGGTGCAGGTTCAGACAACGTTGTCACAAGCATCGTTCTTGAGACTTGTTCAATTCATTTTCGATAATACTTACTTCAGTTTTGACAATGAGTTTTATTCACAGACTTTCGGTACACCAATGGGTTCTCCCATTAGTCCGATTTTGGCGTTGATTGTGTTGGACTATTTGCTGGATAGTGTTTTGCCTCTTTTACCGTTTCGGGTTCCATTTATATGTGATGTGATGTTGATGACATTGTTTGTGCTGTGCCTGGAGATAAGGTGCAGTTGATCCTTGACACATTTAATTCAGTGAACGATCATCGAGACGGAGGTGGATTGCAGTGTCCCGTTTCTTGACACGCGACTTATAAGGTCTGTTGACAATGTCATCATTTTTTATTGGTATCAGAAACCCACATCATCAGGAAGATTCTTAAATTACTATTCCAATCACACAAAAAGTCAAACATTTAATACGGTAATTTGCATGAAGAACAGGATAACAACAATTAGTGATGGGCAATTCTTACAACAGAATCTAAAAAAACTTTTTAAATTGTTCTTGAATAATGGATATCCTAGTCACGTGTTAAGAAAGTTAATATATAACTCCAATTTTTATGATGGTCCCTTGGAGTATGGTGAGGCTACTAATGTACAATTTAAAAGACTGCCCATTGTGAATAATTTGACTGATAATGTTGTGAAGTTGTTTAAAACTTACAGAAATATTAGAATAGCTAAATACAATAACTTAACCACAAAGATTTTCTATAGTAGGTATAGGTAGGTATAGTTAATTCTATTTATAATGTTCCTTGCATGGGTTGTCAGGGGTATTATATAGGTCAGTCTTCCCAATGGCTAAAGCAAAGGCTCGTTCAACACAAAAGTGACTGCCGTATAGGCAAAAAATCGTGTGCATTGGTGGATCACCATCTCCAGACGGGTCACGTTTTTGATTTCGAGAATGTAAAGGTTTTAACGGTGAAAGATAATTATAATAATCGACTTTTTTTGGAGGCATTAACAAGAATAAACAAAGTATTAATTATAAGTCGGATACGGATAAACTCAGTGTCATTTATATCAATATTTTAAATCTTTAATACAATTATAATATGTTAATTTTTGTTTTTCTGTGTTTGTTCGTTGGTTTCCTCTCTTTTTTTTGTTTTTTTTCTTCTCCTTCATGTTTCGCTTATTTTTATCAGTATTGTAGAAAAAAGAAAGAAAAAATTGTTTTGTTATCATCGTGACAAATTCGTTGCTTTTCATTCCGTCTCGAACGTTACTTTTATAAATATGTATTTTTAAGGAATTTTAAGATGTATAAAGACGAGATGATATGCAATTTTATTAAATTTCGTACTCCTTCTATTATGATTAGTTGCTAGTGACTGACTCTATGTTGTAAGTTTTTTTTTTATTTTACTTTATTCTTCTTTTAAAAGACACTATTTTAAATTATTAGAGTTCTAGTTGTAATTTTTATCAATTTGTGTTCATTGTAGTTACTCCGGATGATGATATGAAATACTATCGAAATATTGAGTGTAACGATTGAGTTTCAATAATAATACAGACCGCATTCCCGCAATTCCTTTTTATTTTATTATATATATATATATATATATATATATATATATATATATATATATATATAAATGAAAGAATAAGAAATTATTGCGGATACATAAAATATCAGAAAAAGAAAAATATTGGGTATAATCCGCTGTAGAGCAACCGCAGACACGTGTTTCTGACTAATTGGTCGTCATTAAATTACAGCGGATTATACCCAATATTTTTCTTTTTCTGATCAGAAATGTGTGGTAGCGTTTTTTCCACACCTTTTAGAGACACCCCGTATATATATATATATATATTGTACTAGAGTGGGGGAAATTTGCTTACTTGACCTATTTTCAAATTTAAATTAATGTGTATAAAAATTTACACTAAGATCCGCAAATATTCCAACACACTTCTAGACATTCAGATATATCAGAAATTTATGCTCAAAGTTTAATCTCTACATTTAATCGTTTACCCTCGTATATTGAATTCTATAAAATCTTTTATATAACTTATTTATTATGCCCAAACACTAACACAGATATTTGTTTTAGATACTTTTAATATTCCCAATAATTAATTCGAACGATTTAATTTAAATAATATAATCTTTCTTTATGTATACATATCATGCCATCTATCTCTACTTTTTAGAACACTATACCCATACTCATTCAAATATTACTATGTACTATGTTGGTACTATAGTTCTCTTCTAGCTATGGCAAATTATAACTTTCAAACTAGTATTTATTTCTTTATATGATTTTTAATGTTATTATTATTGCCTATTATACTAATAAAGCTATCATATCAATCATCTTATATAACTTTTGTCTAAGAGTTCATCACGTAAGTACCAAACAAATTACCAATACCCAAGGTATGTTTTTGACAGTTTTTATATTTTTATAGGTTAAATGTACCAATTCGTATTTTTCCTACAATGAATCTACCACTTGTTGGACTTTAAACCTTCGAATTAAAAAGAAAATTCAAAATATAATACATTTATTAACAATTTACAATTATGAAAAGGGATATGAAATGAAACCACTCAATAATTGGAAATACAACGAAAACTAATAACGTAAACTTGTTTAAGTTCGAAATATACTGTAAAATATTATATTCAAATATAAGTCTGCTTTTTATAATCAAGGTAAGAGTTTAATTGTAATTTATTTTAAACGAAATAGTATACCTATAAGTACATATACCCCACACTATTTGATTTACGTAATTTTTCGTATGCGTATAGCATGAAATATTTATTTTGTGCCACCTTAATATCTTGAAAATAGTGAATTTAAATTATTAGATTACATAATAAATTCATCACATTGAATCATATACTCAAAATTACATGGATCTTTGATTGTTTCTGTACAAATACAATTTAAATAGAAATCAAATAAAAAATATACGACCTCCTTATAAATTATTTCTTTATGTCCAATACTTCTCCTTGGATTTATATAATTCTGTTTTCAGCACTATAATTAAGTTAATGTAAACTACTTGCAAATAATCCCACGACAGAAGTAGCCTCGTCCTCTTGAATTTACTGGTGTTCCAACACTTATCCCCTTTTGATTTAGATATGGTAAGTAAATTTCATTCTTCTTGCTTGTATGGTGTAATTAATTCCTTTCCTGTTCTTGTATTTTACTAGTGTAGACTTTACGTGTTCAGCACCCCAGGATGTATTCCAATTGTGTCTCTTCGCACTTGACGATGACCACTGGATTTCTTGTAATTACTGGTTGGAATAAAAAGACATCAATGGTTGGTTAAATTTATGCCGCTCCTCTTCTAATCCCGGATGTACATTGAAGAATCACCTCTCGGACTGGATTCTATTATTTTTTTATGACTTCTCACTGGATTTATTTGGGTAAGTTTATACAATTTCTTCTATTATTTATTATTCTTCTTTACAATCCTCCTATTTTCTTCACTTCTAATGGTACCAAATGATAGTACGTAAATTATATAAGATATCTCCTATATACCCTACAAATAAACACTCACTCCACTTTTATCGATCGCAAATAACTTATTTCACGCTATTAATTGCTAAATTGATTGTGAAAATTACTTTTTCAGCTTAAAAGAAAGATTTTTCCGCGAACGAAAAACGATACATCTTTTCACCACGAAAAAATTATAATAATCCCTTTTGTTTTGTTTGATTCCCTTGGAGATGTATCCTTTTATTTCTTTCAGCCAATTGCCTTATTTCAAATTTAAAACTTATTCAATTAAAGATCTCTTTTCCTCTTGACAACATTAAATACTCATACAAATTTATGCAATCTATTATTTAAAATTCTTTACCGATTTATATTACTATTTCCACATATTTTAATTACCTCAATACCTATTTCTACTATTTCATTTTATAACTGTCAAAACTGACAGATCCCAAATTTGAATTATACCGCGTAAACTTCTTTACTTACACTTATACGTGTTACAATATTTACTATTTCTTATCTTTTCTTATACAAATACGTACATTAAACAAGTTTTTACAGATTCATATTAACATTTCAACATTTCAAATTATTTTCTTTAAATTTTCTACTTTCAGAATATGGTGGAAAATAAATCTACAATGGACCTGATCAACGTCCTCCCACACAAGATATAATTATTTTAGTATACTATTTCTCTATCAAAACCCAATAAATAATATAGTAAGCAATAAATACAAAAACTCTTCTATTTTATTATGTAGAATATTTTAATTTACAGTTTTATTAAAAGTGTACCTAAGGTAACTATATTAAATTTAATTATAAGCATTTATATATTAATTGAGTAGTTTTCATACTTAAGATAACTATCTCATATGCCCCTTTTCATAAATGTAAATTTATACATTGTATAAAAATTTATATTTATTAAACAAAAATCACTGTAATGACAGTATACCATAAACATAAATAACTTTAACTAATTCATAAATGTATTCAAAATTATTCACGTATCTTATTAACTTGATACCAATATTACTCAAGCTATTATACAAAATTATTCTCTAACTTTCAATAAATTAACAATGCTCAATTTTAACACGAATTATTTTCTTTTCAGACAAAAGTAATATAAGTCCATTCATATTAGCACAAATAACTTTTCTTGTAACATAAATTCATCCTTTATAAAGAATTTAATTAGAACGAGTGTCATACATAATGTACTATTCTTTTAACCAATTTTTTTTATTTAAAAAACCTTATCCAATTATAATATAAACCACAATCTGTATTAGCCTTTGTAACATTTTTGTGAAATTATTAATATACAATCTATTTCTTCTCTAGATGTCTAATAGCCTCTTAATTATATGTTTTATACATGCTCACTTATTATTCATTTATTTATTTTATAAACTTGTTCTTATACGAACAAAACTCTGTATACTTTGATACATTTTTAATCTACACACATACTTTCATCTTAGGAAAGTTTATAATCATCTTTTCGTTTTTTAAGGCGTACGTTACCTATATAATACTCTCAAGACCTATTTGTCCTATTTTTAATAATCTATTTGGGTTTTATTTACCCTATCATACATATTTTCTATATTTTAAATCCATATTATCATAGTATTTTATTTCATATTAATATTTGTTGCAAGCATTTTTTTTTAAATTCAACTAACATATACTATTTCAAAGGCCCTTTTTATCCTCTTATACATTTTAAATAGACATCAATTTTGATAATGTAAAATCTTGATAAGTATATTTTTTTTTCTCTTTTGCTAATTGTTTCAACTTTCTTATATCTTCTTTTAGTTTAATAAGGCTTCTGATAGTTTTTCCATAGTACAACATTTAATTCCATTACTTCTAATTAATTTCTTGGTATAGATTTCCTTTCTAGTTCAATACTTATATTACTTTTTTTTTTTTTTTTAATTTTTATATTTACAAATATTTTACACTTGGGAATGAGGAAACAACTAATAATTACAATACTCAACTATATCTTGACTTTGTAACAATCTTAACTTTAAACTAATCTTCCATAATACTATCACTACCCCTTATGACTTCCTATTTTGTCTGGATATCTCTCTATTTATTTTTTGATTATAATAATTTTATTCTGACTTATTCGTCGGTACATGTATTTCTACCTTTGATAAAAATTATATTATCTCTTAAATGGAAGAAATTAAATATGCCCCTTTGTTTTTCTATCTTTATATAAATTCTAATTCTGTATAAATGTGTTACGTCTAAGAATTATCGGATTCTTGTATTGATTATATAAGCTATATAATGTTTTGTGTGTCTCTGGTTATACTAGTAATAACAAAATACATTCAATCACTTGTCCTTTAGTACTCTACTATGCCCCTAAATTTTACTATAGAGTATTTATATTACCCTGTCTTGTTTATTCTTTATTCTTGTAAGTTTTTCTACAATTCAGTATTCTGCATGGATTGTCATAATTCAGTAATCTTGGATGATTTAACGTAACTCAGATAAGGAAGTGGCGTTAATCACTTTCACAGTACAATCTCCCAATACTGTGTCTTACCTATAAAATCCCTTTTTATTTTCTTGGATGATTTAAGGTAACTCAGATAAGGAAGTGGCGTTAATCACTTTCACAGTACAATCTCCTAATACTGTGTCTTACCTATAACTTCGTGAAAATATCAAACTGTCGTATATACCATTTTCCAGTCCTTTTTTTTCATTTCTATTTTTAATCGGATTCTATTCTGTAATGTATCAAATATGTTCCCATGAACCATATTTACTTTATTCCATTAATCATTTTCTTCAATTCTACAAGACATCTTGTTCACACATTTTCCAACCTTGTTGAAAAATAACATAATACCAGCATTGCTTAATATCAATATGTCTGTACCGTCCTGAAATTCAAAATCATGTCCTAAAAATCTTCTGACATCTATATCCAAAATCACTGTAAAATAATACACCTTCCTTTGCAAATCTCTATCCAAATAAACTCGTTTTCTCTCAACGAAGTCATTCCCATTATCCGTTCCTTTAAATTGACTCCAAATTTTCCCTTCTGCATTTCCTATAACACTTCTTATATGTGTTGGTATTTTACCACGTTCAACTTTAATATTCCTTCCAGTATACTTTACGACTCCTGTAACTATTCCTGTAATATACCTTGACAAATATAAATCTAAAATACTATCATCTTCTCCTAATAAAAATGTGTCCAAACATAATCTTAAAATTTTTCTATCGGAATCTAAGTATTTTGTTTTCTTTTGTAATGTAATATTTTTATCCATTTTCTTAATTTCAACTGTGTTTTGTTTACAGTCGATACAATTAATCTCAAAATTTTCTATCCTCTTACTAAAATTCTCCTCTAATTTTTGTTTTGTCAGAAACTTCTTTATTTACCTTATCTACTTCCTCTCGTATGCGTTTAGCTAACTCCTTATGTTTCTCATTACTATTCCTTTCTATTTGTTTTACATTTTCTTGTATTACCTTTACTTTACCTTCAACCTCTTGTACTTTATTTGTAATAATAGTTTTAACTTCCGTATCTTTAATCTTCAATTTATCATCCATTTCTTTCCGCATTTTAACTTCCCTATTATCCATTTCTGTAGTAAGTTTTATAACCTTTTCTTCGGTATTTCTTAATAAAGATTCCTTTAATTCTTCAAGATTCCTTTTATTCTCTTCTCTAGTATCCTTACTAGCCTTATCCAATTTCCCAATTAGTTCTTCCTTCAAATCCACTAAATTTTTCTTATTCTCTTCAGTCATTTTTTTCATATTCTTATTACTATCTTCACTCGCCTTATCCAATTTATCCAATTTTACTCCTAATTCTTTTTTATCCTCCTCTCTATTTTTCTTAGCTTCCATTTTATCCTCTTTCCTATTTTTCTTATTCTCTTCACTAGCCTTGTCAAATTTACCACTTAAATCTTGAAACATCTGATGTATTAACCTCATATCAATTGATATGGTCGTTCTCTCCTATTCTTTCCACCTTATCACCTCTATTCTGTATCTCTCCTGTTAGTTGATCTTCTACCTGTACCTGTGATCTATCTTCTTATCCCTCTGGTAAATTCACATCCTGTCCTACCTCCTCTTCACTATCACTAGATGATTCAGATCTATTTAATCCAAAATTACTCTTAGATCTGGTATTCATTTTAAATAATTATAGTACACAATTTCTTATACCTTTAAACTGACTTTATTACCTTTGTAACATGTATACTAATGTTACCGCTATTACTACAATTAATAAAATATTCGAAATATGTTGTTGCGAGTCTTATTTTAATTGCTCCACGTTGGGTACGCCATAAAATGCACTAGAGTGGGGGAAATTTGCTTACTTGACCTATTTTCAAATTTAAATTAATATGTGTATAAAAATTTACACTAAGATCCGCAAATATTCCAACACACTTCTAGACATTCAGATATATCAGAAATTTATGCTCAAAGTTTAATCTCTACATTTAATCGTTTACCCTCGTATATTGAATTCTATAAAATCTTTTATATAACTTATTTATTATGCCCAAACACTAACACAGATATTTGTTTTAGATACTTTTAATATTCCCAATAATTAATTCGAACGATTTAATTTAAATAATATAATCTTTCTTTATGTATACATATCATGCCATCTATCTCTACTTTTTAGAACACTATACCCATACTCATTCAAATATTACTATGTACTATGTTGGTACTATAGTTCTCTTCTAGCTATGGCAAATTATAACTTTCAAACTAGTATTTATTTCTTTATATGATTTTTAATGTTATTATTATTGCCTATTATACTAATAAAGCTATCATATCAATCATCTTATATAACTTTTGTCTAAGAATTCATCACGTAAGTACCAAACAAATTACCAATACCCAAGGTATGTTTTTGACAGTTTTTATATTTTTATAGGTTAAATGTACCAATTCGTATTTTTCCTACAATGAATCTACCACTTGTTGGACTTTAAACCTTCGAATTTAAAAGAAAATTCAAAATATAATACATTTATTAACAATTTACAATTATGAAAAGGAATATGAAATGAAACCACTCAATAATTGGAAATACAACGAAAACTAATAACGTAAACTTGTTTAAGTTCGAAATATACTGTAAAATATTATATTCAAATATAAGTCTGCTTTTTATAATCAAGGTAAGAGTTTAATTGTAATTTATTTTAAACGAAATAGTATACCTATAAGTACATATACCCCACACTATTTGATTTACGTAATTTTTCGTATGCGTATAGCATGAAATATTTATTTTGTGCCACCTTAATATCTTGAAAATAGTGAATTTAAATTATTAGATTACATAATAAATTCATCACATTGAATCATATACTCAAAATTACATGGATCTTTGATTGTTTCTGTACAAATACACTTTAAATAAAAATCAAATAAAAAATATACGACCTCCTTATAAATTATTTCTTCATGTCCAATACTTCTTCCTTGGATTTATATAATTCTGTTTTCAGCACTATAATTAAGTTAATGTAAACTACTTGCAAATAATCCCACGACAGAAGTAGCCTCGTCCTCTTGAATTTACTGGTGTTCCAACACTTATCCCCTTTTGATTTAGATATGGTAAGTAAATTTCGTTCTTCTTGCTTGTATGGTGTAATTAATTCCTTTCCTGTTCTTGTATTTTACTAGTGTAGACTTTACGTGTTCAGCACCCCAGGATGTATTCCAACTGTGTCTCTTCGCACTTGACGATGACCACTGGATTTCTTGTAATTACTGGTTGGAATAAAAAGACATCAATGGTTGGTTAAATTTATGCCGCTCCTCTTCTAATCCCGGATGTACATTGAAGAATCACCTCTCGGACTGGATTCTATTATTTTTTTATGACTTCTCACTGGATTTATTTGGGTAAGTTTATACAATTTCTTCTATTATTTATTATTCTTCTTTACAATCCTCCTATTTTCTTCACTTCTAATGGTACCAAATGATAGTACGTAAATTATATAAGATATCTCCTATATACCCTACAAATAAACAATCACTCCACTTTTATCGATCGCAAATAACTTATTTCACGCTATTAATTGCTAAATTGATTGTGAAAATTACTTTTTCAGCTTAAAAGAAAGATTTTTCCGCGAACGAAAAACGATACATCTTTTCACCACGAAAAAATTATAATAATCCCTTTTGTTTTGTTTGATTCCCTTGGAGATGTATCCTTTTATTTCTTTCAGCCAATTGCCTTATTTCAAATTTAAAACTTATTCAATTAAAGATCTCTTTTCCTCTTGACAACATTAAATACTCATACAAATTTATGCAATCTATTATTTAAAATTCTTTACCGATTTATATTACTATTTCCACATATTTTAATTACCTCAATACCTATTTCTACTATTTCATTTTATAACTGTCAAAACTGACAGATCCCAAATTTGAATTATACCGCGTAAACTTCTTTACTTACACTTATACGTGTTACAATATTTACTATTTCTTATCTTTTCTTATACAAATACGTACATTAAACAAGTTTTTACAGATTCATATTAACATTTCAACATTTCAAATTATTTTCTTTAAATTTTCTACTTTCAGAATATGGTGGAAAATAAATCTACAATGGACCTGATCAACGTCCTCCCACACAAGATATAATTATTTTAGTATACTATTTCTCTATCAAAACCCAATAAATAATATAGTAAGCAATAAATACAAAAACTCTTCTATTTTATTATGTAGAATATTTTAATTTACAGTTTTATTAAAAGTGTACCTAAGGTAACTATATTAAATTTAATTATAAGCATTTATATATTAATTGAGTAGTTTTCATACTTAAGATAACTATCTCAATATATATATATATATATATATATATATATATATATATATTGAGATAGTTATCTTAAGTATGAAAACTACTCAATTAATATATAAATGCTTATAATTAAATTTAATATAGTTACCTTAGGTACACTTTTAATAAAACTGTAAATTAAAATATTCTACATAATAAAATAGAAGAGTTTTTGTATTTATTGCTTACTATATTATTTATTGGGTTTTGATAGAGAAATAGTATACTAAAATAATTATATCTTGTGTGGGAGGACGTTGATCAGGTCCATTGTAGATTTATTTTCCACCATATTCTGAAAGTAGAAAATTTAAAGAAAATAATTTGAAATGTTGAAATGTTAATATGAATCTGTAAAAACTTGTTTAATGTACGTATTTGTATAAGAAAAGATAAGAAATAGTAAATATTGTAACACGTATAAGTGTAAGTAAAGAAGTTTACGCGGTATAATTCAAATTTGGGATCTGTCAGTTTTGACAGTTATAAAATGAAATAGTAGAAATAGGTATTGAGGTAATTAAAATATGTGGAAATAGTAATATAAATCGGTAAAGAATTTTAAATAATAGATTGCATAAATTTGTATGAGTATTTAATGTTGTCAAGAGGAAAAGAGATCTTTAATTGAATAAGTTTTAAATTTGAAATAAGGCAATTGGCTGAAAGAAATAAAAGGATACATCTCCAAGGGAATCAAACAAAACAAAAGGGATTATTATAATTTTTTCGTGGTGAAAAGATGTATCGTTTTTCGTTCGCGGAAAAATCTTTCTTTTAAGCTGAAAAAGTAATTTTCACAATCAATTTAGCAATTAATAGCGTGAAATAAGTTATTTGCGATCGATAAAAGTGGAGTGATTGTTTATTTGTAGGGTATATAGGAGATATCTTATATAATTTACGTACTATCATTTGGTACCATTAGAAGTGAAGAAAATAGGAGGATTGTAAAGAAGAATAATAAATAATAGAAGAAATTGTATAAACTTACCCAAATAAATCCAGTGAGAAGTCATAAAAAAATAATAGAATCCAGTCCGAGAGGTGATTCTTCAATGTACATCCGGGATTAGAAGAGGAGCGGCATAAATTTAACCAACCATTGATGTCTTTTTATTCCAACCAGTAATTACAAGAAATCCAGTGGTCATCGTCAAGTGCGAAGAGACACAGTTGGAATACATCCTGGGGTGCTGAACACGTAAAGTCTACACTAGTAAAATACAAGAACAGGAAAGGAATTAATTACACCATACAAGCAAGAAGAACGAAATTTACTTACCATATCTAAATCAAAAGGGGATAAGTGTTGGAACACCAGTAAATTCAAGAGGACGAGGCTACTTCTGTCGTGGGATTATTTGCAAGTAGTTTACATTAACTTAATTATAGTGCTGAAAACAGAATTATATAAATCCAAGGAAGAAGTATTGGACATGAAGAAATAATTTATAAGGAGGTCGTATATTTTTTATTTGATTTTTATTTAAAGTGTATTTGTACAGAAACAATCAAAGATCCATGTAATTTTGAGTATATGATTCAATGTGATGAATTTATTATGTAATCTAATAATTTAAATTCACTATTTTCAAGATATTAAGGTGGCACAAAATAAATATTTCATGCTATACGCATACGAAAAATTACGTAAATCAAATAGTGTGGGGTATATGTACTTATAGGTATACTATTTCGTTTAAAATAAATTACAATTAAACTCTTACCTTGATTATAAAAAGCAGACTTATATTTGAATATAATATTTTACAGTATATTTCGAACTTAAACAAGTTTACGTTATTAGTTTTCGTTGTATTTCCAATTATTGAGTGGTTTCATTTCATATTCCTTTTCATAATTGTAAATTGTTAATAAATGTATTATATTTTGAATTTTCTTTTAAATTCGAAGGTTTAAAGTCCAACAAGTGGTAGATTCATTGTAGGAAAAATACGAATTGGTACATTTAACCTATAAAAATATAAAAACTGTCAAAAACATACCTTGGGTATTGGTAATTTGTTTGGTACTTACGTGATGAATTCTTAGACAAAAGTTATATAAGATGATTGATATGATAGCTTTATTAGTATAATAGGCAATAATAATAACATTAAAAATCATATAAAGAAATAAATACTAGTTTGAAAGTTATAATTTGCCATAGCTAGAAGAGAACTATAGTACCAACATAGTACATAGTAATATTTGAATGAGTATGGGTATAGTGTTCTAAAAAGTAGAGATAGATGGCATGATATGTATACATAAAGAAAGATTATATTATTTAAATTAAATCGTTCGAATTAATTATTGGGAATATTAAAAGTATCTAAAACAAATATCTGTGTTAGTGTTTGGGCATAATAAATAAGTTATATAAAAGATTTTATAGAATTCAATATACGAGGGTAAACGATTAAATGTAGAGATTAAACTTTGAGCATAAATTTCTGATATATCTGAATGTCTAGAAGTGTGTTGGAATATTTGCGGATCTTAGTGTAAATTTTTATACACATATTAATTTAAATTTGAAAATAGGTCAAGTAAGCAAATTTCCCCCACTCTAGTGCATTTTATGGCGTACCCAACGTGGAGCAATTAAAATAAGACTCGCAACAACATATTTCGAATATTTTATTAATTGTAGTAATAGCGGTAACATTAGTATACATGTTACAAAGGTAATAAAGTCAGTTTAAAGGTATAAGAAATTGTGTACTATAATTATTTAAAATGAATACCAGATCTAAGAGTAATTTTGGATTAAATAGATCTGAATCATCTAGTGATAGTGAAGAGGAGGTAGGACAGGATGTGAATTTACCAGAGGGATAAGAAGATAGATCACAGGTACAGGTAGAAGATCAACTAACAGGAGAGATACAGAATAGAGGTGATAAGGTGGAAAGAATAGGAGAGAACGACCATATCAATTGATATGAGGTTAATACATCAGATGTTTCAAGATTTAAGTGGTAAATTTGACAAGGCTAGTGAAGAGAATAAGAAAAATAGGAAAGAGGATAAAATGGAAGCTAAGAAAAATAGAGAGGAGGATAAAAAAGAATTAGGAGTAAAATTGGATAAATTGGATAAGGCGAGTGAAGATAGTAATAAGAATATGAAAAAAATGACTGAAGAGAATAAGAAAAATTTAGTGGATTTGAAGGAAGAACTAATTGGGAAATTGGATAAGGCTAGTAAGGATACTAGAGAAGAGAATAAAAGGAATCTTGAAGAATTAAAGGAATCTTTATTAAGAAATACCGAAGAAAAGGTTATAAAACTTACTACAGAAATGGATAATAGGGAAGTTAAAATGCGGAAAGAAATGGATGATAAATTGAAGATTAAAGATACGGAAGTTAAAACTATTATTACAAATAAAGTACAAGAGGTTGAAGGTAAAGTAAAGGTAATACAAGAAAATGTAAAACAAATAGAAAGGAATAGTAATGAGAAACATAAGGAGTTAGCTAAACGCATACGAGAGGAAGTAGATAAGGTAAATAAAGAAGTTTCTGACAAAACAAAAATTAGAGGAGAATTTTAGTAAGAGGATAGAAAATTTTGAGATTAATTGTATCGACTGTAAACAAAACACAGTTGAAATTAAGAAAATGGATAAAAATATTACATTACAAAAGAAAACAAAATACTTAGATTCCGATAGAAAAATTTTAAGATTATGTTTGGACACATTTTTATTAGGAGAAGATGATAGTATTTTACACTTCTAATGGTACCAAATGATAGTACGTAAATTATATAAGATATCTCCTATATACCCTACAAATAAACAATCACTCCACTTTTATCGATCGCAAATAACTTATTTCACGCTATTAATTGCTAAATTGATTGTGAAAATTACTTTTTCAGCTTAAAAGAAAGATTTTTCCGCGAACGAAAAACGATACATCTTTTCACCACGAAAAAATTATAATAATCCCTTTTGTTTTGTTTGATTCCCTTGGAGATGTATCCTTTTATTTCTTTCAGCCAATTGCCTTATTTCAAATTTAAAACTTATTCAATTAAAGATCTCTTTTCCTCTTGACAACATTAAATACTCATACAAATTTATGCAATCTATTATTTAAAATTCTTTACCGATTTATATTACTATTTCCACATATTTTAATTACCTCAATACCTATTTCTACTATTTCATTTTATAACTGTCAAAACTGACAGATCCCAAATTTGAATTATACCGCGTAAACTTCTTTACTTACACTTATACGTGTTACAATATTTACTATTTCTTATCTTTTCTTATACAAATACGTACATTAAACAAGTTTTTACAGATTCATATTAACATTTCAACATTTCAAATTATTTTCTTTAAATTTTCTACTTTCAGAATATGGTGGAAAATAAATCTACAATGGACCTGATCAACGTCCTCCCACACAAGATATAATTATTTTAGTATACTATTTCTCTATCAAAACCCAATAAATAATATAGTAAGCAATAAATACAAAAACTCTTCTATTTTATTATGTAGAATATTTTAATTTACAGTTTTATTAAAAGTGTACCTAAGGTAACTATATTAAATTTAATTATAAGCATTTATATATTAATTGAGTAGTTTTCATACTTAAGATAACTATCTCAATATATATATATATATATATATATATATATATATATATACAGGGTGTCTCTAAAAGGTGTGGAAAAAACGCTACCACACATTTCTGAGGGCAATCTCACCCAACTTACCTCAGTCCAAAAGTGGATGCACCATTGCATTGAATTGCCACAAGAATAACACCCAAATTACAGAAGCATATGTGTCCATATACGGAATGAATTTTTTATATCCAGATTACTCATAAACGGCTACTCCAATCAACTCCTACCAGGTATACCTTTTCTAGGTAAAAAACATTGGAGAATAAGAATTTTTATTTAAAAGTTAAATACAGTGTGTCTCAAAAAAGTTATTACGTTTTAAATGGATACAATATGCCGCAGGTGGCGCCCTCTACATTTTGCAATGAAAATGAGAGCAGATTTAAATGCAACTGCATTTTGAGAGGAGTTACCCCATGAAATTCTATACTTTATTATTCTATAATCCGCAATATTTCTTTTCTTTATTGTTATCCTGTGGGTTCAGATGGCTTGCAGGTGGACAATGTCTACCTCGCGGCGACGTTAGATTCATTCTCAGTATCGAGGACACTCTAGCTGAAGCCTCAATTGGTAGGCTGTCCCTTGTGTATGTCTCTGATTGATGTTTTTCAGCTCCAAGGTTATCCCATCCTATTCCTTGGCTACACTGCGCTGACGAGAACCAAGTAGTTCGAAACACGTGTCCGCAGTTGCATTTTGAGCGGAGTTACCCCATGAAATTCTATACTTTATATATATATATATATATATAAAACAAGAAAAAGAGAATATTGGGTAAATTCCGCTGTAGTGCAACCGTAGACACGTGTTTCTGACTAATTGGTCGTCATCAGTATGGTGTAGCCAAGGAATAAGGTTGGATATCCTTGGAGATAGAAGCATAACCGGAAGACCATCAGGTGACAGACTACCATTTGCAGCTTCAGTTAGAAGATCTTCGGTTTTGAAGACAACAACTAACATCGCCACGAGGAAGACATTGTCAACCAGCGTGCCATCCGAACCCAGGAAAGATAATCAATAAAGGAATTATTGCGGATACATAAAATAAAACAAGAAAAAGAGAATATTGGGTAAATTCCGCTGTAGTGCAACCGTAATATTCAATATTCTCTTTTTCTTGTTTTATTTTATGTATCCGCAATAATTCCTTAATTGATTATCTTTCCTGGGTTCGGAAACGCCGCCACGAGGAAGACAATGTCAACCCGCGTGCCATCCGAAAACCCAGGAAAGATAAATAAAAGGTATTATCGCGGATACATGAAATAAAAGAAAGAGAAAAATAATGGGTAAATTCCGCTGCAGAGCAACCGTAGACACGTGTTTCTGACTCATTGGTCGTCATCGGTACGGTGTAGCCAAGGAATAAGGTGGGATAACCTTGGAGATGTATGCAATAAACGGAAGACCATCAGGAGACAGACCACCATTTGTAGCTTCAGTTAGAAGATCCTCAGGATCTTTGAGGATCTTATATATATATATATAAGTAAAAGGGAAGGTCTTTGCCGTTGAAAAACTCAATATATATATATATATATATATAATGCTCGACGAAATTCAGCTTTGAGTACTGATAGTGTATATCACTGTGTATAAAACTTACTACCAGGAAAGGTAGAATTAGGGTTTAGGTAAAAATAAAAAATTCGTAGCTTTTTTTCCGGCTAGTGACGTTTCGGTTCTATGTTTGAACCTTCATCAGACCTTTATTAGATTAGAAAAAAGAACATATTAAATTTTGCCCAGCTCACATTTATAAAATAATTAACAATCTTAAAAACATCTATGTGTAACTTACTTTTGCCGAGGGGCTATATATTTGGTCTCATCTGTATATTCAACATATGACACATTAAAAAAGTAAACATTAAGATATTACGGCACATTTAAAATAATTTGCTTAAAGTAATTTTCCGTGTGCAGTTTAAAGTCTCGAAAACCTTCTGCGTACGTTTTATTAAAAACATGTGTACATACATTGGTGAAAGAAAAACCTGTTCGTCCGAAAAACAAACAAGAAAAAACAAAAAGGGGATATCTTTTATTTTATATTGTTATTCCGCGCAAATAATGTATTGATATTAAATTTAACATTTACATGAATTTCGTATAATTTTAATAATGAGTAAGTGCTGTCATTTAATCTATTGTGTTATGCTAATTTGTATTGTATTCTTCTTGTTAATTGCGGCAAGAAAGCTCCATATATTCTGCTGAAATTTTGCGAGTCTGATTTGCAATTTATACTGTGTCTTAAAGTTTTTATGGTAAGCGTTTCCAAAAAAGTTCTCCGAATGTAATTAGGCTCTTTGAAAATGATTCTTGCTTTACTGAAATCCGCTGTGTGGTTGGTGGTTGATATATGGCCTGCCAAAGCACACCCCTGCGGCTTCACCCTTACGTCACTGATATGTTGGGTGATCCGGTTTTTTAATCTCTGCTTTGTCTGTCCTACATAGAAATCATGGCAGCTACATTCTATTGCGTACACCACATTGTTTCTCATCTGTGTAGGTATGTTATCCTTTAATCTAGTGTACACCTTTGAATTCGAAAAAGCCGTTGTATATGCTATAGAACATATATTGTGAAATAGCATTTTAATTTTATTCGTTAGGTTTGGAATGTATTGCAATTTTCCGTACTTGGGAGTTGTGCTACTGTTATCATTACCGTTCGGTTCTTTTTCCCTTTTTGATAGGGTTTCGGGGTTTGTATCCGTGGTATTGGAAGAAAAGAGAAGTTTGTTCAATACATTTTTTGGATAGTTATTGTATAGCAGAATTTCTTTGAGTTTGTGTAAATCCTGTTGGAGATAGTCAGCATGTGATATTTTGCTAATTCTATCTTTAAGTGCTTTGATCAAGTTTATTTTGTATTTTTTGGGGCAATTTGAATGGTAATTTAGTAACCTGTTTGAGTTAGATGGTTTTCTATACCATCTTAATTTGAGAGTGTTGTTTTCCCTCTTTATCAGTGTGTCTAAAAATGGGATTGAGTTATTTTGCTCTATTTCCACTGTGAAATTTAGTTTATTATTATATGAATTGAAAATTTGTAGAGTAGAGTCTATTTTGTTTTTTGGGATGCAGCAAATTAAATCATCCACATATTGCCATAAAAAGTGAAACTGAAAATCTATTCGGGTTATTACATATTTTATGATAGTATTCATTGTTAAGTCCGCTATTGTGGGTGATAGAGAGAGTCCCATTGGGGTACCATCAATTTGTGAGTAATATTGCCCTTCATATACGAAAAAAACACTATCGAATATCCATTTTATTATGTCTATGAATTCTTTTTTTGGTATTTTAGTATTCTTTTCTATACATGTCCAGTTGTCTGCTATGATTTCTATAACTATATCTACCGGGATATTGGTAAAAAGGCTTGTTACATCGAAGGAAACTATGGTGTAATTTTCCGGTATTGCAAGGTTATTCGCGGCTTGTGCAAATTCAAAGGTGTCCCCAATTTTGTGGCTATTATATGTTTTGAAAGATTTGTCTATGATGTCTGCGATGTATTTTGCCAAAAATTTTGTGTGATGTTCAACACTGCTGATTACTGGTCTTAATTTGTTGCCCGGTTTGTGTACCTTTGGCACACCATATATCCTAGCCGTTTCAGAATTATTTTTTATCAAACTTTTATATGTTTCTTCTGTAATGTATTGTTTGACTTTAAGAGTTTTAATTAATTGGTTTGTCTTTCTTTCAAAAGAACAAGTAGGGTCCCGGTCCAGTTTTTTATATATATTCTGGTCATTTAGCAGATCTAACATTTTCCTATTATATTCATCCTTATACATGCATACTGTAACGTTGCTCTTGTCTGATCTAGTAATAATGATACTTTTATTTAAATTTAAAAAGTTTTTGCAATTGTGGTACGCTGTAAGCAAGATATTGTTAGTTTTATTTGTTTTTAGGTAGTTTGTGATGTGATATGTTATTTCGTTTCTGTATCTGTCCCTATCTTGTTCCTCTATATCAGTCAGAATGTTTTCACAGTCAGCAAGGATCCTTTCTAAGGAAATGTTCCGATTGTTTGTTGGGAGTGCGAATTTGTTACCAAGAGCTAGAACTTCTTGTATTTGCATAGGTATGTCCGTGTTTGTCAAATTTATAAAAAATTTTTTGATTATGTCGATTGATAAAATCATACTATTGTATTGTGGACCTATCTTTTTATTTTCACTTCTATTGTCGGTATCTCTTACTGGCTGTGGTGTAGGCTGTTTGTCACTATGAGTTATATTTGTAGAGCTTTTTGTTTCTATTGAACTTTGTGCTGTTTTTGATTTGGTTGATATTGAATGGCTAAGTTTATTGATTTTTTTGATGTTTCTTTGTTTTATTTTGTTGTAAGTGTGCGTGTATTCCCCTTTTTGGATTTCATTGAAAGTGTTATAAATTTGTTTGGAGACTATAGCTTTGACTGCTTTTATACAGCGGTCTCTATTGTATTTTAGGTATGCTATATGTGAATATGTGTTTTTAATTTCAAAACTAAGGATCTGAGACTTTAAACTCACCAATATTCTATCCGCAGCCTCTATCATCTTTGTGCTGTGGCCCGTGATGCTGTATTCCAGAGATTTGATGCTGTTTCGTATGTGGTTGGGTGTTATCTCCATTCTTTTACATTTCTTGAGGAATACTGCTCTATTTCTAAACGATGCCAAACTTCTGTTGTTATGTGTCCAGGTTTTCATCAATTTTACGGTGTCTTGTCCATATGTCGTTCTTACTTCAGTGTAGAAACCCATTTTTAAAATGCTCGACGAAATTCAGCTTTGAGTACTGATAGTGTATATCACTGTGTATAAAACTTACTACCAGGAAAGGTAGAATTAGGGTTTAGGTAAAAATAAAAAATTCGTAGCTTTTTTCCGGCTAGTGACGTTTCGGTTCTATGTTTGAACCTTCATCAGACCTTTATTAGATTAGAAAAAAGAACATATTAAATTTTGCCCAGCTCACATTTATAAAATAATTAACAATCTTAAAAACATCTATGTGTAACTTACTTTTGCCGAGGGGCTATATATTTGGTCTCATCTGTATATTCAACATATGACACATTAAAAAAGTAAACATTAAGATATTACGGCACATTTAAAATAATTTGCTTAAAGTAATTTTCCGTGTGCAGTTTAAAGTCTCGAAAACCTTCTGCGTACGTTTTATTAAAACCATAATCACATAATCATAATCACATAATCAAAAAAATTTTTATAAATTTGACAGACACGGACATACCTATGCAAATACAAGAAGTTCTAGCTCTTGGTAACAAATTCGCACTCCCAACAAACAATCGGAACATTTCCTTAGAAAGGATCCTTGCTGACTGTGAAAACATTCTGACTGATATAGAGGAACAAGATAGGGACAGATACAGAAACGAAATAACATATCACATCACAAACTACCTAAAAACAAATAAAACTAACAATATCTTGCTTACAGCGTACCACAATTGCAAAAACTTTTTAAATTTAAATAAAAGTATCATTATTACTAGATCAGACAAGAGCAACGTTACAGTATGCATGTATAAGGATGAATATAATAGGAAAATGTTAGATCTGCTAAATGACCAGAATATATATAAAAAACTGGACCGGGACCCTACTTGTTCTTTTGAAAGAAAGACAAACCAATTAATTAAAACTCTTAAAGTCAAACAATACATTACAGAAGAAACATATAAAAGTTTGATAAAAAATAATTCTGAAACGGCTAGGATATATGGTGTGCCAAAGGTACACAAACCGGGCAACAAATTAAGACCAGTAATCAGCAGTGTTGAACATCACACAAAATTTTTGGCAAAATACATCGCAGACATCATAGACAAATCTTTCAAAACATATAATAGCCACAAAATTGGGGACACCTTTGAATTTGCACAAGCCGCGAATAACCTTGCAATACCGGAAAATTACACCATAGTTTCCTTCGATGTAACAAGCCTTTTTACCAATATCCCGGTAGATATAGTTATAGAAATCATAGCAGACAACTGGACATGTATAGAAAAGAATACTAAAATACCAAAAAAAGAATTCATAGACATAATAAAATGGATATTCGATAGTGTTTTTTTCGTATATGAAGGGCAATATTACTCACAAATTGATGGTACCCCAATGGGACTCTCTCTATCACCCACAATAGCGGACTTAACAATGAATACTATCATAAAATATGTAATAACCCGAATAGATTTTCAGTTTCACTTTTTATGGCAATATGTGGATGATTTAATTTGCTGCATCCCAAAAAACAAAATAGACTCTATTCTACAAATTTTCAATTCATATAATAATAAACTAAATTTCACAGTGGAAATAGAGCAAAATAACTCAATCCCATTTTTAGACACACTGATAAAGAGGGAAAACAACACTCTCAAATTAAGATGGTATAGAAAACCATCTAACTCAAACAGGTTACTAAATTACCATTCAAATTGCCCCAAAAAATACAAAATAAACTTGATCAAAGCACTTAAAGATAGAATTAGCAAAATATCACATGCTGACTATCTCCAACAGGATTTACACAAACTCAAAGAAATTCTGCTATACAATAACTATCCAAAAAATGTATTGAACAAACTTCTCTTTTCTTCCAATACCACGGATACAAACCCCGAAACCCTATCAAAAAGGGAAAAAGAACCGAACGGTAATGATAACAGTAGCACAACTCCCAAGTACGGAAAATTGCAATACATTCCAAACCTAACGAATAAAATTAAAATGCTATTTCACAATATATGTTCTATAGCATATACAACGGCTTTTTCGAATTCAAAGGTGTACACTAGATTAAAGGATAACATACCTACACAGATGAGAAACAATGTGGTGTACGCAATAGAATGTAGCTGCCATGATTTCTATGTAGGACAGACAAAGCAGAGATTAAAAAACCGGATCACCCAACATATCAGTGACGTAAGGGTGAAGCCGCAGGGGTGTGCTTTGGCAGGCCATATATCAACCACCAACCACACAGCGGATTTCAGTAAAGCAAGAATCATTTTCAAAGAGCCTAATTACATTCGGAGAACTTTTTTGGAAACGCTTACCATAAAAACTTTAAGACACAGTATAAATTGCAAATCAGACTCGCAAAATTTCAGCAGAATATATGGAGCTTTCTTGCCGCAATTAACAAGAAGAATACAATACAAATTAGCATAACACAATAGATTAAATGACAGCACTTACTCATTATTAAAATTATACGAAATTCATGTAAATGTTAAATTTAATATCAATACATTATTTGCGCGGAATAACAATATAAAATAAAAGATATCCCCTTTTTGTTTTTTCTTGTTTGTTTTTCGGACGAACAGGTTTTTCTTTCACCAATGTATGTACACATGTTTTTAATAAAACGTACGCAGAAGGTTTTCGAGACTTTAAACTGCACACGGAAAATTACTTTAAGCAAATTATTTTAAATGTGCCGTAATATCTTAATGTTTACTTTTTTAATGTGTCATATGTTGAATATACAGATGAGACCAAATATATAGCCCCTCGGCAAAAGTAAGTTACACATAGATGTTTTTAAGATTGTTAATTATTTTATAAATGTGAGCTGGGCAAAATTTAATATGTTCTTTTTTCTAATCTAATAAAGGTCTGATGAAGGTTCAAACATAGAACCGAAACGTCACTAGCCGGAAAAAAAGCTACGAATTTTTTATTTTTACCTAAACCCTAATTCTACCTTTCCTGGTAGTAAGTTTTATACATATATATATATATATATATAGGTATGTAAATTTACTGAACCAGGAAGGTCAGAATGTGTGGGCTGGGTTAATTAAAACATTCTATTTGTGGCTGGTAACGTTTCGGAATAATTTATTCCATCATCAGACTCTACAATAAGTTGAAAAAAATTTTTTATATAAATAATTAGGGACAATCTTAAATAAACAAAAGTCATGAACATCCAAAACAAGAGAACTCACTTACTTGCCACTATGGACACCGAAAATTATCTTAACAGATCCAATCATAAACATAGAGAACTCATGTTGGTGGTACACTAAATTAAAATTTTTTTAATATATTATATAGGCCATTAAGGTGTCACATATTAAAATTACATTTAACAATTACAAATCAATTACTCAGTAAAATTAAAACCAAAGCTTTTGACGGACATTACTAGTTGTATTTTAAAAAACACCAACACGAAGATCACAACAACAATTAAAATGCATGACCTATCTGACCGTAAGTGAGTATTTACAGGTCACCTCTTCGCGATGTCAAGGGCAGGTCAGAGGTCACAGTTTAATAGCGAATTATCAAAATTTCCTTAAATAAAACTGTTAATATGATAATTCTAAATTACATCTGTAATTCTGATATATTAATTTGGAAATAAACAGCAGCAAATAAAACCAAAAATTATTTTGTTACAAGACCAAAAGACCACCGCAAACAAGGCAATATAAGGATGTTACGCAAGAAGTAGGAACCAGCAACGATAGGACAAATTGGAAGAACAAAGAAGGGGGAGGGGGTGGGTAAGGTGGAGGGTTGTCATAAAATAATACTGAAACCATGGGTTTAATTATTTAAATTAGAACAATTATTTACAAACGGTGCCAAGACGCCATCTGTCATCCAACAACCCAACTGTCTGAAAGATATATTTACAGAAATCGACTCTAAAGTTTTGTAACTCAACACATACATGTTACTGCCGACCAACATTACACAAGATTTTAGGTCTTATAAACCTTAGAATATTATTGTATATCACACTGAAATTGGCAGAGTCAGATTTAGAATTCATATTTGGTTCTATGACATTGATACAAAAGGTCTCAAGAAATAATCTCTTGTGCAGGTTAGCTTCATTATATAAAATGTGAGTTTGGTCAAAGTTAATAGTATGTTTAGTGTTACTCATATGTTCACCAAGTTTACATGACTTAGGTTTACGAATGGCATCACTGCGATGTTGTATGTTCCGCTCATTGACTCTTTGTTTAGTTTGTCCTATGTAACATTGCGGACAATCCCTACACTTCAAGCAGTAAACTACATTGCTTCTGTATTTTGTATCCATTGTGTCTTTTAAAGGTGTGAAGAATTTAGAGACTGAGTTAGCTGTTGTAAACGCTATAGTTACTCTATCCTCAAACAGTTCCTTTATAAAGTTGGTAAGACCTGGTATATATGTCATTTTCTTATAGATAACAGGATCTGTGTTACCCAAGTTATTTATGGTATTATTGGTTTGTACCGGACTTAGCGGAATAGCGTACATTGGCAGGGTAGTGCCAGTTGAAAACAAGATCTTGTTTAAAATGGCGTTAGGATAGCTGTTTTTTAGAAGAATGTCTTTCAGTCGTAGTAGGTCCGAGTGCTGCCAATCCGTATGAGTGATGTTAATTATTCTATGTTTTAAGCATTTTATTAAATTGATCTTATATTTTGTAGGACAATTAGAGTGGACATTCAACAGTCTATTCGAATTAGAAGGTTTTCTATACCACCTAAGCTTAATCTTATCATCCTGGCGAGTGACTAGTGCATCTAAAAAGGGCAAGGTGCCATTAGTCTCTTGTTCTACTGTGAATTGAAGGTGGTTGTTATAATTGTTGAAAGTTGTAAGAAGATCATCAACACTGTCTTGGGGAACTAGAGCGATAATGTCATCAACGTAATGATAGATGAATTTAATGTTAACTTTGGCATGTGCAATAACATATTTGAGGATAGTGTTCATTATTATATCTGCTATACTGGGAGACAACGCAGACCCCATAGGTGTCCCGAATTTCTGTGCATAATGCTGACCGTTGTAAGTAAAGTGGACACTGCTAAACAGCCAATGTAACAAGGACAAAAATTCACCACAAGGAATGTCAGTGTTGTCCCCCACTAGAGCCCAATTATCTCTAACCACGTCGATGGCTAGTTCTGTCGGTATGTTGGTAAACAAGCTGACAACATCAAAAGACACCAATATATGGTCAGCCTGGACGGGGGTGTTATTGACTTTTGTGGCAAAATCAAATGTATCAATAAGTTTGAAGCTGTTATACGGTTTGAACGACATACTAATAATATTCGCCATATATTTAGCCAAATGTCTCGAGTGGCTGTCAACACTAGAAACTATAGGTCTTAAGGGTATGTTAGACTTGTGAATTTTGGGGATCCCATATATCCTAGACGGGGCAGAGTTCTTTTTGATAAGTTGTTTGTGTAATATGTCATCAATGTAGTTATTAACTTTTAGTTTATTTATAATTTGACAAGTTCTGCGTTCATCAGAGTATGAACGCATACTCTGATGAACGCAGAACTTGTCAAATTATAAATAAACTAAAAGTTAATAACTACATTGATGACATATTACACAAACAACTTATCAAAAAGAACTCTGCCCCGTCTAGGATATATGGGATCCCCAAAATTCACAAGTCTAACATACCCTTAAGACCTATAGTTTCTAGTGTTGACAGCCACTCGAGACATTTGGCTAAATATATGGCGAATATTATTAGTATGTCGTTCAAACCGTATAACAGCTTCAAACTTATTGATACATTTGATTTTGCCACAAAAGTCAATAACACCCCCGTCCAGGCTGACCATATATTGGTGTCTTTTGATGTTGTCAGCTTGTTTACCAACATACCGACAGAACTAGCCATCGACGTGGTTAGAGATAATTGGGCTCTAGTGGGGGACAACACTGACATTCCTTGTGGTGAATTTTTGTCCTTGTTACATTGGCTGTTTAGCAGTGTCCACTTTACTTACAACGGTCAGCATTATGCACAGAAATTCGGGACACCTATGGGGTCTGCGTTGTCTCCCAGTATAGCAGATATAATAATGAACACTATCCTCAAATATGTTATTGCACATGCCAAAGTTAACATTAAATTCATCTATCATTACGTTGATGACATTATCGCTCTAGTTCCCCAAGACAGTGTTGATGATCTTCTTACAACTTTCAACAATTATAACAACCACCTTCAATTCACAGTAGAACAAGAGACTAGTGGCACCTTGCCCTTTTTAGATGCACTAGTCACTCGCCAGGATGATAAGATTAAGCTTAGGTGGTATAGAAAACCTTCTAATTCGAATAGACTGTTGAATGTCCACTCTAATTGTCCTACAAAATATAAGATCAATTTAATAAAATGCTTAAAACATAGAATAATTAACATCACTCATACGGATTGGCAGCACTCGGACCTACTACGACTGAAAGACATTCTTCTAAAAAACAGCTATCCTAACGCCATTTTAAACAAGATCTTGTTTTCAACTGGCACTACCCTGCCAATGTACGCTATTCCGCTAAGTCCGGTACAAACCAATAATACCATAAATAACTTGGGTAACACAGATCCTGTTATCTATAAGAAAATGACATATATACCAGGTCTTACCAACTTTATAAAGGAACTGTTTGAGGATAGAGTAACTATAGCGTTTACAACAGCTAACTCAGTCTCTAAATTCTTCACACCTTTAAAAGACACAATGGATACAAAATACAGAAGCAATGTAGTTTACTGCTTGAAGTGTAGGGATTGTCCGCAATGTTACATAGGACAAACTAAACAAAGAGTCAATGAGCGGAACATACAACATCGCAGTGATGCCATTCGTAAACCTAAGTCATGTAAACTTGGTGAACATATGAGTAACACTAAACATACTATTAACTTTGACCAAACTCACATTTTATATAATGAAGCTAACCTGCACAAGAGATTATTTCTTGAGACCTTTTGTATCAATGTCATAGAACCAAATATGAATTCTAAATCTGACTCTGCCAATTTCAGTGTGATATACAATAATATTCTAAGGTTTATAAGACCTAAAATCTTGTGTAATGTTGGTCGGCAGTAACATGTATGTGTTGAGTTACAAAACTTTAGAGTCGATTTCTGTAAATATATCTTTCAGACAGTTGGGTTGTTGGATGACAGATGGCGTCTTGGCACCGTTTGTAAATAATTGTTCTAATTTAAATAATTAAACCCATGGTTTCAGTATTATTTTATGACAACCCTCCACCTTACCCACCCCCTCCCCCTTCTTTGTTCTTCCAATTTGTCCTATCGTTGCTGGTTCCTACTTCTTGCGTAACATCCTTATATTGCCTTGTTTGCGGTGGTCTTTTGGTCTTGTAACAAAATAATTTTTGGTTTTATTTGCTGCTGTTTATTTCCAAATTAATATATCAGAATTACAGATGTAATTTAGAATTATCATATTAACAGTTTTATTTAAGGAAATTTTGATAATTCGCTATTAAACTGTGACCTCTGACCTGCCCTTGACATCGCGAAGAGGTGACCTGTAAATACTCACTTACGGTCAGATAGGTCATGCATTTTAATTGTTGTTGTGATCTTCGTGTTGGTGTTTTTTAAAATACAACTAGTAATGTCCGTCAAAAGCTTTGGTTTTAATTTTACTGAGTAATTGATTTGTAATTGTTAAATGTAATTTTAATATGTGACACCTTAATGGCCTATATAATATATTAAAAAAATTTTAATTTAGTGTACCACCAACATGAGTTCTCTATGTTTATGATTGGATCTGTTAAGATAATTTTCGGTGTCCATAGTGGCAAGTAAGTGAGTTCTCTTGTTTTGGATGTTCATGACTTTTGTTTATTTAAGATTGTCCCTAATTATTTATATAAAAAATTTTTTTCAACTTATTGTAGAGTCTGATGATGGAATAAATTATTCCGAAACGTTACCAGCCACAAATAGAATGTTTTAATTAACCCAGCCCACACCTTCTGACCTTCCTGGTTCAGTAAATTTACATACCAATACACCCTGAAAACAGTGTCTAACATCACAACTTCCAATATATATATATATATAATGCTCGACGAAATTCAGTCTTTTAACTGATGACGTATATCACTATGTATGTATGAAAAAATAAAGAACTAAATTGAAATTTGTTTTTATGCTGGATTCCCCAATAACTAAGTCTATATATATATATATATAATTAAATTTCTTGGACGATTTAGAGGTCATACTAATTTCAAATTAATTTAAAATTAGTTTAATTGTTAATTAGGTAATTTCTAATGTTTTTAAAAATTACCCAGCAGTCCAGGAATCGAACCCGGAATCTCCCGATTACCAGTCAGGGGCGTTAACCACGACGCTACCGCGGGTCCGGTCTCGACTCCTTTAAATTGTACTGATATACATATACATATACAATAAAATATATTACAATTCTAAATTGAATTTTTCAATATATACATATACAGTGAAACTTCCCATAGGCGGACACTGTTCGTTCCGACAAAACTGCCCGTTTAAGAGAAGTGCCCGTTTATCAGAGAAGACAGAAAAATTAAGTAGAAACGCAAAGCTAAACTTTCGTTTGAACACACAGTGTAAAATTATATACTTATAACTTTATTTGCTAAATAAAACTCAAACGGCTATGTGCACATTTATATATACATACATATAATAGAAACATATTGCTATGATAGTATATATATCTGATGACAAATTTTTATTATTCTTTATTTATAATAAATGTGTTATTGCTATACGTTAGGCATCGCCATCAAATTCTATATGCTATACCTCTGTATTAAAAAAATTGATAATCTTGTACCAGCATAACTTAATCAAACTACAATAATACAAAGCTGCATAATTTAAACGAATGTAGAGATAACGTTGTCATGTAAAAAAAAATTCGTTATTAAATTTGTTAATTCAATCTCTATTAACATTCGTGTATTTCTTGTAGGTTCTAGCAGTGATGTTCCTTTTGTTTTTCTAACAACATTTCTTATTTAAAATTTTTAGGATAAGGTTACTAATAAAAAACTAAATCTCATAAAATATTTATGTTCAATTTTTAACATCGTATAATAACAGTGTCGATGAAATTAAACTTGGAGTCTGTGGCTTGAAACTACACAAAAACACTAAAACACTTTCACCACACTAAAGCACAAAAATGGCTAAATACGTATTTCAACAACTAAGTTGTCATCATCAGTAGCACTGATTAAAAATCGCGCTGTCTACACACCGTAGCGTACATAACAACACTGATTTCCAATTTACGGGGATGGTTTATTCTTTTACCTAGGCTATTAACTACTTCATTAAAAATACCTGATCGTTGTACCGTTAAATACGTCATACTTACTATTCTAATCCTATCCTTTAATTCTAATATTCTAAGAAAACCAACAATATAATTTCCTATTTACGGGGATGGTTTATATATTTTTACCTAAACTATTAACTACGGCATTAACAGTACCTGATCGCTGTATCGTTAAATTAGTCATGCTTAATACTATAATTCTATCATTTAATTTTAATGTACTATGAAAAACTAACGGTATCTAAAAGGTATTGTTTACACCACAAACTTATATAAACAAGATTGGGGAATTGGCTCGTTATCTGAATTCATTAATTTATTTTTATTTTTCTGAATGTATATACTCTCGTAACTATCTAGTTCTCTATAATTGCGCAATTGTTTTATAAGTTTGAGGCCGCTTGCTGGAATATCATGACCTGTGTCCGAAATATGTCGAGCTACACTAGACCTCTCTGTCCTATTAAGCCGAAAATGAGCAATGTGCTCTTTATAGCGAGTTGAAATCGAACGTCTAGTTTGGCCGCTATATTATTTCTCGCATTTATTACAATTAATTACATAAATTCCAGATTTTTGTTCTACCTCAATTTTATCTTTAGTACTGCTCAAAAGACTTTTCAACGAATTACATGATTTAAACGCGACTTGCAAACCAACATTTTTAAAAATATTATTTAAGTTTCTCGAAATATTATGAAAAGGTAGGACAACAAATTTCTTATCTATATCACTTTGAGGTAGCAAAGTTGTGGAATTTAGAATTACATTCTTATGTTTCATTTTTCTTAAGATATTGTCAACTACGTCTGACTGGAAACCATTGTATTCAGCGATACCTCTTATAAGGCGTAATTCTTTCTCGTATCTATCTCTTGTAAGTGGGAAGTTTAACAAGCGATGGATTAGAAAATTGAATGAAGACAATTTTTGTTGCAAACAATGATTAGAATCTGCTGTAATGAATCTGTTTACATTGGTTTCCTTTCTATAAATATCTATTTCTATATTGCAACCTTCTTTAATTACTAATGTATCTAGAAAAGCTAATTGTCCATTGTTTTCCTTCTCAAGAGTGAATTTAATCGTGGGGAATTTTGAGTTTAATTCATTAAGAAACATTTCGGTATCATACATTTTAGTGTCAAAAATCGCGAAAATATCGTCAACGTACCTTAACCATACTTTAGGGAAATATTTGGCGTTCTTTTTGAAATCCATTTCAAAATTACTCATGAATAAATCGGCAATAAATGGAGACAAGCAATTTCCCATGGCAGTCCCATGTCGTTGTTCATAGAATTTAGCTTCTATTTGAAAACAGTTATAAGACATACAAAGAGATGTTAACTGCATGCATTCATCTATTATAGCCTTTTCGATATTATTGTTCTGAAGTAAACGTTCCAAATATTTCAGGGTTTCTGGAATCGGTACTGAAGGAAACAATGAACTGACATCAAACGAAATCAAAATCTCACCTTCTTGCAACTTATAATGTTTGATTTTTTGAATGAACTCCTGCGAGTTTTTTACTGCAAAGCTATCTTGTTGCAATGGTAAATTTGTGAATTCATTTATTCATATATCGGCCAAACTAGACGTTCGATTTCAACTCGCTATAAAGAGCACATTGCTCATTTTCGGTTTAATAGGACAGAGAAGTCTAGTGTAGCTCGACATATTTCGGACACAGGTCATGATATTCCAGCAAGCGGCCTCAAACTTATAAAACCAGTGCGTAATTATAGAGAACTAGATAGTTACGAGAGTATATACATTCAGAAAAATAAAAATAAATTAATGAATTCAGATAACGGGCCAATTCCCCAATCTTGTTTATATAAGTTTGTGGTGTAAACAATACCTTTTAGATACCGTTAGTTTTTCATAGTACATTAGAATTAAATGATAGAATTATAGTATTAAGCATGACTAATTTAACGATACAGCGATCAGGTACTGTTAATGACGTAGTTAATAGTTTAGGTAAAAATATATAAACCATCCCCGTAAATAGGAAATTATATTGTTGGTTTTCTTAGAATATTAGAATTAAAGGATAGGATTAGAATAGTAAGTATGACGTATTTAACGGTACAACGATCAGGTATTTTTAATGAAGTAGTTAATAGCCTAGGTAAAAGAATAAACCATCCCCGTAAATTGGAAATCAGTGTTGTTCTGTACGCTACGGTGTGTAGACAGCGCGATTTTTAATCAGTGCTACTGATGATGACAACTTAGTTGTTGAAATACGTATTTAGCCATTTTTGTGCTTTAGTGTGGTGAAGGTGTTTTAGTGTTTTTGTGTAACAGTGTCGATGAAAATAATTTCTTGTCACATGTGGCCGCAAAAGAAATTGTCCTTTTACATTCCAATAACAAGTAAAAAAAAAAAACGTGTATTTTATAAATACGTAAACACATTACATTACGAATATAACATGTAGATTTAGAATAAATATATCGCACTTTGTTATATTAAAATTTTAACATTGTGTAATTTCAAAGAAATAATAGTTTTCCTATACTATGCTAGATTTTGCTTCCACAAAGGCATTCATTCATACGAAGTGTCTTTGAAAAATACAAAATTCCGCAGAACAGGAAAACACCTTGACAAGACTGTCACCAATTATCATATGCAAATATTTGCACGTTGTACATATCACAAATTGGCTATTGTTTATCAAAAATGCACCCATCTTTGCGTATAATATTTGAATTCCCTATAAAAATTTTGTATCAAAATTAAACTTATTAACGAAGTATAGATAACATCGCTAACAAACATTCACACGTTGTGTCATTGATGCCTCTCTTCATTGTTAACAAGACTCCCATTATTTATTTATTTAGTTTACTTATAACAAAGAGGATACTAATCCCATCTAAAATATTAAATAAATTCATTAAACGCTTTGCTAAAGATGAACATTTTCACGTAGCATCTTTAGCATAATTTATTATTAAAGTATAACTTACTTATGATGCTCATATATTTTATCAAATTCCTCTTTATATTGTTCGGTCATATTGATAGTTAATAAAAATGAAATTAAACTAAATGACAAAAAAAATTAATTGTGAAATGAAAAATACTTATTTAAAATTAAAAAACAACTTAATACATTTGCTAAGAATGATTTCTATGCAGTGTATTATACACCTGCAATCATCAAAATACGAAGATCGAAGATTCACCGCGTCTTTAAAAATTAGACTGCTTCACCCATGGATCGACGACTTCTCTCCCGTACCTCTCTCGTACTTGCCTTCTTATCATTTTCGGTCATCAGAAAAAAACATACATCGTTCGCAGCGCCACACACTCCACACTAACGTTTATGTTGGCATTGTCCTGCTCAGATTTATTTTCTTGACGTTCTCCCTAAACTGACCTGCACCAATATTGTTTGACATCTCGAAGTTACGCAAAATTATGCACGCACTTAAATTGTTTGTTATTATTAATGTCAATGCACATTTGCGATATTCTTATCTTGGTAGGTACATTCCTTTTCATTAACGCCATCCTTCATTATATTTATAGATGAATTCGTTGCTTCTATCATCATTATTTAAATATATTCTTTTACTATTTTTTAACACTATTCGTGTCTTTCTTTTGCAGACGTTTGCTTTGACAATAACAGGAAAAACATTGCATACTACTGGAATGCTCCTTTTATTAATCATGTTATTATGAACCTGGACCTTGATAACTTCATCCATATCTTCGAACCATCTTTCCTCGTCTTCTTGTAGGTTGATTTGTATGCAGCTGTTAACAATATTGAACATTGTTTTCTTTGTAGATTTTTTATGAGATTAAACCAATTTTAATGTGTTATTTCCGGAATTTTTCCTGGATAAAACTGGATTTAAACCTGCCACTGAAGCTTTTCCACATTATATTGTGTCAAATAAAAATAATATACCTTTTTTACATATTCCTTTTAAAATTATACTTAGATATAAGTGTCAGGTATTTATCATGTTATTAAATGTGACCATAAAATGTCGAACAAATAACAATCTCTTACAAATTTACGTCTATTCATGATAAAAGATGTTTTATTGCTTAATATATTTAATGCGACTCTCACACAATGCATAAAATTTGGTTCTGTCTTTATATATTGAAATTGCATCTTGTGCTCTATATTTCTAGAAATATAGAATACATGAATTTTATTTTTGGTATTTATTTTTGTACCTTTCAAATAAATTTTATTTCAATTTTATTTATCATACATCTTACATTATAATGTTACGCCGTTGCGGTTATGCAACTTATGATACATTTTTCTATACCTACACTTACTACTAATAAATTATTTACTTATCCTATTACATAATTATTTATTTATCTTACAATGCCTGACCAATGTAGGGATCACGGCAATATGTAGGTAAGGTACATACTATCTTACAAAATAATCTAAAATGGAAGTTTGCTTGTGTGTATTACATGCCAAATTTGCTTCAAAATGTAATGATAGCTCACTAAGCATACCAAACGCTTGTACATCATCTTTTTCAAAAGAAAATTGTTTTAGTTTTTTTATTTCCAGTAGACCATCTTTATACGATACAATTCTTTTCTCATAATCTTTAGTTCTAGGAATTTCTATTTCATCATCACTGTTTTGACTTTCGTTTTCTAAATTATCGGACAAAATATGGTCTGGATTATCGTCCGTCTTCTGTATACGAATTGGCGTCAATATTTATAAATTCCTGTACATCATTACTTCCTAATTTTCCCATTAGCGTACACATTTCAGCCACTTTAGATAAAGGAATTTCATCTTCAGGATCATATTGATCACTTTCAAACTCCTCATTTACTTCTTGAAATCCTGTTTTCTTGAAACATCATCCCATGCTTTTTTAATAAAATAAATCGCATCTAATACGCTAATATAATTGGTTAAATTATGTACAGAATCAGAACTCTCAAACTGCGATAACATGTGTTTTTACTATTAAAGCAACGCGAATATTTTTAAATGCGCGAGGACGTGCTGATTTTCCGATAACCAACAGTTTTTCTTTCTCCCCTGCCATATTCACACAGTGCACTATAGTAAATCTTTCTTTCGATAACATGTCGCCCATATATCTTTCGCCTCTTAATGCCATCGTCTTTGTTGGTAGTGCCCGAAAAAATAACCCTGTTTCGTCCAAATTATAAATATCGCAGAGTTTGTACCCTTTAATTATTAACGGCAACCTATTTATGAAAGCTTCGACATTTTCTTGATTTGCGCTAACGGCTTCGCCAGATATCATGGGGTAATGAATGTTTTCAAATACAAATACGTCCGTTTAATGGAAACTTTGCGGTCAAAAAGCAGCTAAATAACTGTCCGCGCCCGTTCAAGGGAGTGTCCGCATAAGAGAAACCAATTTATTAGGAATTCTCTACTCTTAAATTCGGGACCGGACAAAATGCCCGTTTAAGGGAAGTGCCCGGCTAATGGAAGTGCCCGTTAAGGGAAGTTTCACTGTATATATATATATTTACATTTTAATATTTTTGAAAAAGACTTAATAAAAGTCGAAACATTAAAGAAATTTTGTTGTTTTAATCCAATTCGTAATTTTAATTGAGGCCGCTACACCAAGAAAAGTTGTTTAAAACAAAGAAATTCTCAATGGGTTTCTTTTAAATAGTAAATATATATATATATATATATATATATATATATATATATATATATATTATGTATCGTCGAAATTCTTGGTATTTTCGGCTTTTTTTTAAAAAAATTATATGAAGGGTTGGTTAATAATAAAAACGGTTTTTTGACGTTTCGAAATTATGTATAATTTCCTCATCAGAAAATCATGAGTTAAATTTTAAAACAACTATTGTTTACATCACAACACTGCAAATATGACAAACAAAAAATTTTCAGTAAAACAAACGACATAAATTTTAATAAATAGTACTTACAATAATATTGGCCGTCTGTGTATATATGGCTTTGATTGTTGATAACATTAATTAATTTTTATATATATATATATATATATATATATATATATGTATTGAAAAATTGGCAAAGAATTGTAATATATTTTATTAACTGCCTGGTTGAAATAAGGCATTACACAGTATTAGGTATTTTCACAGTTGTTTTACACTTGGACATTTTGGATTGACATTTTAAGGTAATACTATATTTTTTATTCACATATTAATGCTTTAACATACACTTTCTTTGTTATGCTGCACTGACGAAACCAAACTAGGTAGAAACATATATGTCTGTAGCTACAAATACATCTTAACACATACATAGTTGCATCGTTAATTGTTTGTGTATTTCAATCAAAATTGTACATGTTTAGGTGAACCTAGGCCATTTTGATAGGATTACATGAGTAATTATCGATTGTCCTATGCTTATTTGCTTTCATTTACATTTATACTTGACTATTTTACATTCTATATTGTTATATTATCAACATTTCTACTCTTAATTTTTCTTTACATAGTTGCGTCGTTGTTATTTGTATATTTAGATTGACTGAACAGTTTGTGGTAGACCCCAAGCCTTTTAATGTGATTATAGAAATAATCTCGACTGTCCTATGCTTATTGATTACATTTTCATTTATACATTTTGATTTACATTTTATATTTGTCATTGTTTTCTAATTGACAACCAGTTGTCATATTGTTATTACTTTTAATTCATTTTATGCCACTACTACCAAGAAGATTTTCAATTTTTCAATACATTTGTATAATTGGCAAAGAATTGTAATATATTTTATTAACTGCCTGGTTGAAATAAGGCATTACACAGTATTAGGTATTTTCACAGTTGTTTTACACTTGGACATTTTGGATTGACATTTTAAGGTAATACTATATTTTTTATTCACATATTAATGCTTTAACATACACTTTCTTTGTTATGCTGCACTGACGAAACCAAACTAGGTAGAAACATATATGTCTGTAGCTACAAATACATCTTAACACATACATAGTTGCATCGTTAATTGTTTGTGTATTTCAATCAAAATTGTACATGTTTAGGTGAACCTAGGCCATTTTGATAGGATTACATGAGTAATTATCGATTGTCCTATGCTTATTTGCTTTCATTTACATTTATACTTGACTATTTTACATTCTATATTGTTATATTATCAACAGTTCTACTCTTAATTTTTCTTTACATAGTTGCGTCGTTGTTATTTGTATATTTAGATTGACTGAACAGTTTGTGGTAGACCCCAAGCCTTTTAATGTGATTATAGAAATAATCTCGACTGTCCTATGCTTATTGATTACATTTTCATTTATACATTTTGATTTACATTTTATATTTGTCATTGTTTTCTAATTGACAACCAGTTGTCATATTGTTATTACTTTTAATTCATTTTATGCCACTACTACCAAGAAGATTTTCAATTTTTCAATACATTTGTATAATTGGCAAAGAATTGTAATATATTTTATATATATATATATAGGGTTATTCACGCTATACGGCACGGAATATTGTGGCCAAAATACGTGACTTTCAAAAAGTTTCACTTTTGGGATATATGGGGGTCTATTATAGTTACTTTTTAAAATTATTTTCATATTATACAGGGTGTTCCAAGAGCCCTAAAAGTATCAAAGTTGTGTTTTTTTAAATGGAACCCCCTGTATATTATTGTATTTTCGGATTCTCCGATCATAATAAGTGTCTGTTTTATTAAGGTTTACAATACCTAAACCTTAAGGTTTTTTAAATAATTTGAATTTTGCCAAAATCTAACCTAATTTTCATGTTTCAAATACTTAAGAAGTATTTAAGTTATGTAAGCGAAATTTACAGCGAAGTGTAACAATATATCATATTTTATATCCCAATCATAATAAACTTGCCATCTTATACAGGGTGTCCAAAAATTAAAACTAATCAAATAAGAACTTTAAGTGGCTATAACTTGATTAATTTAAATAGAACGCCATATTTTTTAACTTACCAGGAAATGTACTTTTTAATTATCTATCGAATGGTATTAGGGTGTTCTATAGCTAAGTCTTCGCGTTTTTACAGAATACGCCAAAAAATCGTTTTTTGCACCATTTGGTGTTTTTTAAATAAAAGTTCTAATGTATCTAGTTGCCTATGGTATTTAGAAATGTCACATAAATTCATTTAGTCTGTCAGTTTAGTCTGCAAAGTCTGTTTTTGCTATAGTGGTATTATTTTTTGTAATTGTGGAAGTTTAGATCGTTATTATTTGAATATTGTTGTGGTGTTGCTTAGTCAAAATGAAGATTTACCCAAAAGAAGAGCGTATTGATATGATTTTTATCCTAGGAGAATGTCATCAAAATTGTTTATTGGCTTCTCGAGTTTATGCTCAAAGTTTTCCGGAAAGAAATCATCCTAAGCCAGCCGTTTTTGAGAGATTATTAAACCAGTTTCAGGAAAGTGGAAGTGTCAGTTATAAAAAACCCATTACAAGAAAACCTGTCACTGAAGATGAAGAAAATGTTTTTACGGTAGTTGGTTCAGTTATCGAAAATCCCAATGTTAGTCAAAATCAGATATCCGAAAATACTAACATTAGTCAAGCAAGTATTTCAAGAATTCTTAAAAAACACAGATTTCATCCTTATAAAATCCAGCTCTGCCAAGAACTTTATGGAAATGATTTTGACAACCGAACTGAATTTTGCATGTGGGTGTTAGATAAAGTGGCAGAAAATAAAAACTTTTTTGAAAATGTGTTATTTAGTGATGAATGTATTTTTCATAACAATGGTCTCGTGAATAGACACAACTTCCATTATTATTCTGATTCGAATCCGCATGAATACAGAGTCATGAGAAATCAGAATAGGTGGTCCGTTAATGTGTGGGGTGGAATACTGGGCCAATATTTAATTGGACCCTATTTTTTTGAAGGACCTTTAAATGGTATGATGTTTCTCGATTTTCTTTTACACCAACTTCCAGTATTATTAGAAGAAGTCCCTTTAAACATCAGAACAACCATGTGGCTTCAACTGGATGGAGCTCCGCCTCATTATCATCGCGAGGTTCGGCAATTTTTAAATGCCAACTTTCAAAACAGGTGGATTGGAAGAAATGGATTTCAAAATTGGCCCCCCAGATCCCCGGACTTAACTCCACCAGATTTCTTTTTATGGGGATACATAAAAGGAATTGTCTACAATACGCCTCCGACAACACCACACGATATAAAAATACGCATAAGAGACGCTTTTGAAACTGTAACCCCGCAAATGTTGTCCAGAGTTAGCAGTGGTTTTGAAAAAAGAATATGTAAGTGTCTGGAAATGGACGGTCGACATTTCGAACATCTGTTATAAATATTTTGCTTCTGTTTTATGTTATCGTTGATATGTTATTACCATTATTGCTGTTATAGCCTGTTAGATTATAAATAACGTTCCAAGTTTCTGAACATTTGTAACGATATTCGTCATTATTATTCTTATAATTGTAAATTATCTGACATTTCTAAATACCATAGGCAACTAGATACATTAGAACTTTTATTTAAAAAACACCAAATGGTACAAAAAACGATTATTTGGCGTATTCTGTAAAAACGCGAAGACTTAGCTATAGAACACCCTAATACCATTCGATAGGTAATTAAAAAGTACATTTCCTGGTAAGTTAAAAAATATGGCGTTCTATTTAAATTAATCAAGTTATAGCCACTTAAAGTTCTTATTTGATTAGTTTTAATTTTTGGACACCCTGTATAAGATGGCAAGTTTATTATGATTGGGATATAAAATATGATATATTGTTACACTTCGCTGTAAATTTCGCTTACATAACTTAAATACTTCTTAAGTATTTGAAACATGAAAATTAGGTTAGATTTTGGCAAAATTCAAATTATTTAAAAAACCTTAAGGTTTAGGTATTGTAAACCTTATTAAAACAGACACTTATTTTGATCGGAGAATCCGAAAATACAATAATATACAGGGGGTTCCATTTAAAAAAACACAACTTTGATACTTTTAGGGCTTATGGGACAACCTGTATAATATAAAAATAATTTTAAAAAGTAACCATACTAGACCCCCATATATCCCAAAAGTGAAACTTTTTGAAAGTCACGTATTTTGGCCACAATATTCCGTGCCGTATAGCGTGAATAACCCTGTATATATATATATAAAAATTGATTATTAAGAGCTTGCGTGTGTTGATCATCAAATTCATACAGCACATCAAATGTAAAAAACTAACATATAAATAATTTCTTCTTGTTGTTGTTATTAGGTTCAATAAATAACCTTGAAAAAGGCAAGGATAATTGCCGAAACGTTGGTGTAAATAAAACAAAAAAATGGTGTAATTCATTTACTTCCTTTATGGCCGCTAATCCCAGGAAAGAAACATTTTTGAATTATTAAATATTAAGGCCAGGACCAAAAAAAAAAAATATTTTAATTATATATATATATATATATATATATATATATATATATATATATATATATATATAAATAAAATTATTTGCTCTTGGTCGTTTCTTTTATATAAAAATCCAAACTGTAAATTTCTTGGCATTTGCGACCATTTATTGATTTATTACCAATTATTCAAACATTTATGGTAAAATAAAAGTCAATTTTAAAAGACGTTTCGACAATTGTATATTATCTTCCTCAGTTTTACATATACATAACATATTAAAATTCATTTTGTTTTAATACTGTAAAAAAAAACACAATTACTTACAAAAAATTTCACTCCAAAACACTTCCCGAAAACTCACCACACACATGTGTGACTTTTATTTTACCATAAATGTTTGAATAATTGGTAATAAATCAATAAATGGTCGCAAATGCCAAGAAATTTACAGTTTGGATTTATATATATATATATATATATATATTTGCTATTCTATGTTGCCGTATTTATATATTGTTTGACCTCTTGATGAGAATAATTGGGATTTTTCGGCAAGTAATCAAGCACGCTTTAGAAAATCATAATGTTTGCATTTATTTTTACGTTTCGACCTTCTTTTTTTTGGTCTTCGGCAGAAAAGACATATACAGCCGAGAAAAATTATTTTTCTGACACAACACCATGTATAAGCAAACTGCGATAACTTAAGCTATTTTTTTCCCTTATCAATTTTTTGAATACATTTTAAAATTTTACAATAACATCACGTTTAAAATACACTTAAAAAATGAGAAACTTACTCCAAAACACGTAACACACAATGTCCTTGCAACCTTTTTTAGAACTGCACAAACAAAAAGATACATTAACGTGTTTTAAATTTAAAATTATGAAATACATAACGTCAACGATTAAAATGTACACTTTTACCGACTGTCTGCACTGCTGGTTTTATTCTGACCTAGACACGGCCACACAACAAAAATCGGAGAAAAAACACTTTTTTAGACTATGTATTTACCTGTACGTATGTAGGATAATATTTATGTACAGGGTTTTGTTATTATAATAATTGTCGGTATACTGTCGACATATTCGAGATTTCTCCTCTGTCATTAATTGTGTTATGATTTTTGTGAATCTCAATCATCTCCAAAATGTTTCTCGACTTTGTATTATATTCCCTATATATATATATAATATATATATATATATATATATATATATATATAGGAGAAAGAATATCGGGTTAATCCGCTGTAGTGCAACCGCAGACACGTGTTTCAGACTCGTTGGTCATCGTCAGTACGGTGTAGCCAAGGAATAAGGTGGGATATCCTTGGAGATAGAAACAAAAGGAAGACCATCGGGAAGACAGACCACCAATTGCAGCTTAAATGTCAGAAGATCCTCAGGTCTGAGTGACAACAACTGACACCGCCGCGAGGCAGACATTGTCAACCCGCGTGCCGTCCAACCCAGGAATGATAAATCAATAAAGTAAATATCACGGATACATAATAAAAATAGGAGAAAGAATATCGGGTTAATCCGCTGTAGTGCAGTAGTATGCACTACATTGATGGTTTTTAGTGTATTTTTATTTGTGTTGTATTTGAACGTATGCTTAAAGGAAACACAGCGTCGTACTTGTATTTATTATAAAATAGAAAAATAAATATTTGATAGGGTATTTATATCTATCCTATCGTTTATTGTATTTTTGTTTTTTTGGATGTGGATGCTTTCTAAGATATTCCTGGCTTTGTGGTTTTTTTCTGTAGTTATAATTGAAGTATTTGGATAATTGAAGGAATGATTTGTTGTATTGGTATGTTTTTTTAGTGCAGTGGTGTTATTTGAAAATTTGTGACCATTTATTCTGTCTTTTAAATGTTGAGAAGTCTGTCCTATGTATATGCCATTGCAATCATTACATGGTATTTTGTACACTATGTTGGTTTTTTTTGAAGTAGGAATTTTATCTTTGAGAGGGGTGTATAGGAAGTCGAGTTTATTGCAGTTAGTGTGTGCTATTTTCACCTTATACGGTATTAGTATCTTGTTTAATTTTTCAGAAATATTTTTTATATATGGTAATGGAACATATTTATACGAAGTTGGTTCCTCTATTTTTTTAGGTATGTTCTGATTATAATGTTTGTGTAGTTCTTGTTTTAGAACACTATTAATTTTTGAAAGTGGATAATTATTTTTTTGTAATGATGTTTTTATTTTTGCTATAATTTCAGGTCTATATTTTGGAGTTATTGCTCTGTGAATTAAGTTTGTTATGACATTGTTCTTAAAAGATGTGGGCTGGCAAGAGTTATAATTGACATATCGGTCTGATGCAGTTGGTATATGGAATAATTTTGTGTATATGTAGATATCGGATCGTATTAATGTTAGGTCTAAAAAGTTTAAAACAGATTTTCAGGCGTTGTGCGAGTGGAAAATCTTTTGGAGATTTTAATATATATTTTTTAAATTGTAAACAAATGTAGTATCAATTTTAATAACACATGACGTAAGTTATTTCTAGAATTATTTTGCATATAAGATAAATTAATATACTCATAACTGTTACAGCTTATTATAAAAATTTTTTGAGAAAGATATTATATATAATATCGAAACGTAAGAAGAATTTTTTTATTTTATACACACTAAACTACCTATAATTAAATAAAGGCCGATACCTCCCATGATGCAAATATAATTATATTTAACAACGGCCAAGAAAAAAGAAATTTGAAGAAATATATATATATATATATATATATATATATATATATATATATAAATGAAAGATAAGAAATTATCGCGGATACATAAAATATCAGAAAAAGAAAAATATTGGGTATAATCCGCTGTAGAGCAACCGTAAACACGTGTTTCTGACTAATTGGTAGCTAGATCTTCTAGCTGAAGCTGCAAATGGTGGTCTGTCACCTGATGGTCTTCCGTTTAGCTTACATCTCCAAGGTTATCCCACCTTATTCCTTGGCTACACCGTACTGATGACGACCAATTAGTCAGAAACACGTGTTTACGGTTGCTCTACAGCGGATTATACCCAATATTTTTCTTTTTCTGATATATATATATATATATATATATATAGATATATATACACTTAGCGTTTTAAACTAATAATTCTAAGTGAGCATAATATAAATGAGTAGATTGTCAAATGAAACATAATATTCACTCTAACAAAGCATATTGAGCTTAGCGTCAATACCAACTAGACACGGATAACGTCCGCCCGACTTGCCGACCGGCCCGCCCGACATGCCGAGCCGAGCCGGCTCGACTCCAAGTATGCTGACTGGAACATGTTGCCATCGGTCTTTAATAAAACAACAGCTATAATATTTCTGAATGTACCTTTAGCTTTGTCAACGTCGCGAATAGGTGTTGTAATGTTTTCGCGACGTTAGCAGGATGGTACGTTTTATGACTGAAAAATTTCACCTTTTTGACTTGTTGAATAGGGACTGGCTTGCTTCAAACCATGCTGCTGTAATGTTGTACAATTCGAGCAATAGTCTCGATCAAAGGTCTTAGAGAGCACTACATTTAAAGCATAATCTAGATTCTATTACCAGTAATTTTTTTTCTTCATTTTCACACTCTATCTTTGAATCTTCTCCATGAATTTCGGCCATGTTTTTCATAAACTGTACAAATAGTAACCTCTGACCATTTAACGGTGTTGTTATCGGACATCCACGCGGCAATCATATTTTCAACATCATGATTGGCTCGTTCAACTGAACCATGGGTCTGACTGTGGCGTTGCTTACCGTGTACAATTTTCTGGCCACAAAGACTTAAATTTGTTTATAACGCAGTTGGCAAATTCTCGATTGCAATGGAATATGCACGGCGGTCCAGTGTCAAAAATACTTCGCTTAATGTATAAGCTATTTCTTGTGTTTGTTTAAATGTTGAAGCTCTTTTTAAAATAAACTTGGTTAGATGATCTTGATAAACCATGGTAAATTTATATTCCCCATCTGCTTGAATTTACATATCAATAAGATCTACTTGGTAGCGGCTGTTTAACTCATTGTGCAAAATTGGTTTAGAAACTAATACATTCGTCTTCTGAGATTTTTTATTAGACTTCGCATATTGACAGAAACAAATTAATCATTTTAATAGTAATGTTCGCATATTTTCTATTTGTTTCCATTCGAAGTATATTGCAACCTCCATGTCCAATTGCTATGTGAGCTGCTTCGAGTACATCGAAAACGTCTTCAACTGGCAGTAATACAATATTTCATCACTCTTGGACTTTGCTATTACTCTCTAAATGCCGCCCATTTCTATTATGTCAAAACGGTTCAAGCTTCGATACTTTGAAGTTTTCTGCGACGCCCGTTTAGCTTGTTTTATTCCTGAATTCACATACCTCTCTAGTCATTACAGTGTATTTAGAAAATTTGGCATCTTCACTATTTAGTAAATCATTGAAAAAACTTCTCTTTCCACACAGTTAACGAAGTATGCATTTTAAGGCGAAAACTAAGAAAAACGAACAATATTCAAAGAATAAAAAAAGCACGTGTTATCTCAAACTTTAATACCTTTCGACTGAACAATACATACTCATGTAGGGTTGTCAGATCACTTAGTCATTAGTCACTTAGAAGAAGAGTAACCAATCAGCGCATAGATCATTCATCGACACATTCTTGCTCAGTACTTACTGTCTGTTTCTCACTGAAAACTGCAGTAAATAGTCGAATTAAAAATTTAATTCGTGCCTTTGCTAACAAGAAAGCGAAATTACAAATGCTCGTAGTTACTTCGCATTCTTACTAGTAAGTAGGCATAAAAACGTATTTCGCTTATTTACGGTAACAAACAATAACACGCAAATCTGAGAAAGATTTTTATTAAATCGTAACGTCATATTAGGTACATCAAAACAGTGGTTTTTAATTTATATATACTACATATATAATTCTGTATAGTGCAGTTAATACTCGTTCTACATTCATTGGCTAATAGACTGAACACATATGTAAGTATTTGGATACATTTTACAACAGATGTAGAAAAAAGAAGTTTCCAGCGTAAACAGTGTAATTCCAAACTTACAGGCACTAAGTTCGAAGACGTTTCAAAGATTAATAGGAACCGAATGCACTATATATATTTTTTTTAAATTTTCGTTCCTTACTTGAAATTAAATACAAAGCTGTATTTTTATTGTATTCTCCATCAAAAGTCTTTTAGAATATTTTTGGATCTTTCAAATTTGTATGTCATTCCACACAGTTCTGGTAAGTGACAAGTTTTTGGAGAAGACTTAAAAGAAAAATTGGCATTTTATTATTATTTGGATAATCTGTATGAAGAAATTATAAAGTGCCTGCCTATGTTTAAGATTTGAAAAAATAACGTACATTCTTCAAATTTTAGAATATATATTTTTAAATAATTTAACTGCAATTTACTCATACTTAACAATTGCTATTAACATCCTGCTCACTTTATCTGCATTATTGCAAGTGCAGAACAATATTTTTAAAAAAATACTAATAAAACTTATTTCAGATCCACAATTAGCAAAAACGAATGGTACCTACCATCAACATCTGTTCTCATAGATAGCATATATTTTGGATATTACAAAATAGTTCTTCCAATTATAATTTTTGATACACATTTACTATAATTTTAAAAAAAAATCAATTACATATTTAAATTTTGTTTCCATTTTACTGATTGAGACTAAATATGTGTACCCATCACACCTTTTTCACTATTTACTAGAATATTCTACCAATATTCAATTTTATTCCTATAAATCTATAGGACTAATGGTATATATAAACAACGGCAACACTGAAACAAAATTTCTCACTATTTCCCTGATCGCAATGAGTAATAAGGACTAAACTGTACCAAGCATAGCAAAAACAAATTTACTTTATAATTAATTTAATTTACCTTTTGTTTGAGAAGAAGCACCGATTTTTACATTCTGATCTTCAATATTATCCTTGTTTTTATTCCGTATCAATTCTAACTTTTCAGATACAAAGTTAGTTACTGTTCCTAAAAAATAAAATACATTCATTAAGTACCATTTAAGAGCTTAATTGTAAGATTTTAGATAAATTTGTAAATCAATTAAGAAATGACAATATTTACAAACATATCGCAGTGATCTTGAGTTTGGTGGCAAATTGCAAATAAGCATAATCATGATCACTTCTAGATTTAAATTAATTAATTACTATTTTATTTATTTTATCATGATCAGTGTATATAAATATTTATTAAGTTAGTATTTTAGCAAATTTAAATTAATTTAAGTAAAATAATATAAGAATGTCATTGCAATTTTATTCAAGAAGCTAATATTAAAAGAAGCCTGGTATTTCAAGTGAATATTCACAAGAAAGTGTTTCCCCTAAGCTTTAGCGCAAGAAAATACATGTATTATGACCGAATACGTTCAATGAATCAGCCCGGGTGAAACAATATTCCCTGCGAGATACTATTTACAATCACAAACGTAAAAACAAGTCGACATCGAGATGGATGTTTGTTTACATTTTTAAATAAATAATACATCACTTTACCGATAGGTGCAGCGCTATAGAAATGCAATTGAAGAGGTGGAATCGGTATCGTACCGAGGATAACCGTACGTTTTTTATGAAGAAAAATATGTATATAAGCGACGACACATACATTTTAGGGGAGAGGCTCGTGCAAACCGCTTCCTAAACTAATCTTCTAGAAACAGGTGGGAACCGTTTCTTAAAGACACATAATGTTGATACTATTAAATTTTATTTTAACTTGAAGAAATTTTATCATTTCGGAACTTGTAATATTTTTCCTAAATATTTAATTGGACTTAGAAAATTTTCAATCATTCTGAACTTATATTTTACAAAAAAATTTATTTGTACTTAGAATAATTTCGTCTAAATTAGACTTTAATATTTCTAGCGAGTTTTTTCTTTCTTTTTGAACTAGGATGTTTTATTATAGTACGCGGGGTAATTATACCGTGCGTTATGGTAGAACATTTTTAGTAATTGTAATGATTTAGTTTAAGATTTAATGAGAAAGTATTTACTATCAGTTGGAAAAGAAGTATAGATACTTGGTGTTTGAGACATTTATAAGATTAAAGTATTAGGGTAATTAAAAGTTATTTTTTTTGTAGAATATTTCTTTACTGCCTACAAAATATTTTTTTTCTTTAACGATTTTAAATATGGATGAGTTCGAGATTTTATATGAGGAATTGAGGTGATTAAGTGCTATTTATTTTGTTTTATTGTATATTTTGTGTGACATAATTTTCTTGTGTGGTGTTTTATACTGGAGTTGTAAAACGAGGTTAGTAATTATTTTTTTTGTAAATGTATTCTTTATTTATTTTATACTTTATTGTGTTTGTGTATTGGAATTTTGACGTGTTGGGTCATAAGTCAGGGATGTGTGCAATGAATTAAATAGGTGATTAATTCATAGCATGGAGCCTTGATTAATCCTAAAAACACGAATTGGTCTTGGTGGTACTGTTTTGGGAGCGAGCAAAGGCGCTGATCAGAACTAATCAGGACTAAGTCAATAATTCTGAATACACAGAGGCATTTGATTTGAATTTTAAAGACGTATATTCATTAAGGGATGACCACATTGTTGTGTATGTTAGGGGTGTGTTCAACGAGTTGAAAGACATACTCGTAGGATGGAACCCTGGGGTACCTCCCATGTGAATTTGTCTTTTGGTGATACTGTTCGGAAGCGAGAAAAGGCGCTGAGCAGAATTAATCAGGATAGGGCCATTACCTTAATGTTTATATATTTGAAACCGATAAGTGATAAAAATTTTATTATTTATTTATAATCCAGTATAACTCACAACATATTTTTTTTTTTGATTCGTTGAATCTTTTACAATTAAGTATAAATAAATTAAGTAATGATGAATGTTTAGTAGAATGTTTACTGATAGTTTTTTCTATATATAGGTATTATTTGGAATATAATTGTCATATTTATCATATTATGTTATTTTGACATGCAAAATTTTTAATATAACATTTATGATATGGATAATTATAAAGATATTTGTTTAACTTGTAAATTAGTTATTTAATAAAGTATATTATTATGAGGTTTATTTTGTAATTTTATTTAATTATCTGACCTGGAGACAACTTAAAAGCATTCGTATTGGAGAAGGTACATCGATTATTTTCTGCCTGAGAGAAAATTTCATTCGTAATTTTTAAAACTGAGCTAGTGATTTGTGAAATTGCTAAACCTACTGTTTTGTAGACTTTGGTCTAGCATAAGGCCTAGAACTAAAGTATATGCTTGATTCTGCTCTTGTTTATTATTTATGTTAATCAATATATTTTATACAATCATTAATTTGCAAGAGTCACAGCATATTCATATGGCGCCCAACATTTCTAATTGTAAATAGAAATTAATTAATTATTTAGTATTTTACTAGTGTGTAATTAGAGGGAGGTAATTTCCACCTTTAAGCACATTTGAGTGATTTGTAAATATTAAGAGTAATAATTCAAAAATAACTCTTTCTCCATAATCTCTTTGAGTGCCAGGACAGATAGATTAAATATGTCTGAATATAAAGGTGAGGGTGGAAAGCCTGAAAGTGGTACAAGTACCAGATATTTATTTGAAACATACAGGGAACCACAAGGTATTTCCTCTATGACAGATTCAGAAAAGACTACCTCTTAATGAGGAAGAAAACTTAAATGATAATGTAGTGATTGAAACAAGAGAAACTCCAGGTAGAGACAGATTCGATTTTCTATTTGAAAAACTTTTCAATAAATTGGAAAGTGACAAGATGGAAATGAATGGGAAATTTGACGAGAAATTTGATGAAAATAAGATAGAGATAAATAAGAAGATAGATGAAAATAAAACTGAAATGAATAAGAAGTTAGATGAAAATAAAACTAAAATGAATAAGAAGTTTGATGAAAATAAAGAAGAAATGAATAGAAATAAAATAGAGATACAAACTGTGGTAAACTCGATGAATGAGAAGATTGACGAAAGAATCAAAGCCTGTAGAATAGAAATGTCAACGGCGAACAACAAATTAAAAGAAGATGTGAAACAAAGCGTTACTCGTATTAATGAAAGAATGGAAGCAAACGAAAAAAAATGCAAGGATAGTAGTGAATTCTTAATAGATGAAATGAACTAGAGAGCTAGTGTAACAAGAGATAACTTTAAACAGATAGAAAAGAGAATGGGAGGACAAGATGAAAAAATACAATTCTTAGAACTGAAGGTGGACAGAAGTGCCATGTCAGTTAAGAAAGATGTACAGAATTTAACAAATAAATTTGAGGATTGTAGAGTTAAATATGGGACATGTACAGATTCTCTCTTAAAACTACAGGACATGACATTAAATTGCCCAGATACAATCAAAAATCTACAAACAAGAGTTGAACAAGGCACAATTACACCCTGTGTGATGCCCCAACAAATATCAATTGGTACAGAAAACACACCAACATTTTCTGGATATAGCAAAGATAATCCACTGGCACTTCTAAAGACTATCAAGACATATATTCGTGGTATAAATGATGATGTGTCAAAATTACATTTTATGAGAAGGTGTCTTAGAGATTATGCATTACTATGGTATGGTATGGTAATTGATGAAGTACAGTCGTATGAAGAATTGGAAAACATGTTTATCAGACAATATTGGGGACAAACTCAGCAAAGACGCATCAGACATGACCTCACGTTTGGAAGATATCGTTCAAGAACATCTAGAGAGAATTATGTTATTAGAAAATATTCTTTCTTAAAACATGTACAACCTGCAATCCAGGAATGTGATATTGTTGCATAACTAGCCAATAATTTTGAGCACGAGGTGGTACAGGCAGTTGCGTTACAAGAAATCGACACCATTGAACAGCTCTTAGAATTAGTAAAGCGTCTAGATGACGTAGCAGATAGGAGTGCGTCTCAGAACAGAAATGGGTATAAGGCAGGCAACAATGGTAATTACTATAACAATCAGCCAAGATACAATTGTAATCGGTATCAAAATAATAATTTTCAAAGAGGGAGGCCAGAGAATGGAAATAACAAGAACATAAGTGGAAATGGAAACAACAATGGTAATAATTGGAAACAAGAGAATTATATGGGGAGGAGGTATGAGAAAAGAGAAACTGAGAATCCGAGAGGAATTAACAACATTAACCTCGAGAGGAAAGAAGATAAAATAGAAACCATGATAAAAGATGAGTCCAAAGGATCAATAAAGAAGGAAATGAAAAGTATTCCTAAAATTGAAAAATTTAAGGACCTGGATTTTTGGTAGGTCCAACCAAAGAGAAAACGAAACAACAAAACAAGAGAAACATCGTAGATTTAAGTAATTTAACCACTGAATTTCCACTGGTAGATGTTAAGGTAGGGGATGTATATGGTGTAGCTGTAATAGATACTGAATTAGAAATGTCACTTTTAGATGGGGGATTGTTTCATTAAAGGTTTGAGAAATTAGGTTATTATAGGCAAGATAAAGTATTTTGTATAAATATAGAGGTGGGTGATATAAAACTTGTAACACAATTCATTGTTACACCAAATTTAAAATATTGCTGCGTACTTGGAATGGATTTTTTGAGTCTATATACGTCGAAATTGGAAAGGGAAAATAAAACCTTCCATAGTTGTAAAGAAAACATGTCTTGGGACAAAGGTGCTCAAGATGATAAAATTTTAGTTAATAATTTAATGATTAATGATTTTGATAGGGACATCACTTTAAATATAAATAATGATAGTTTGGTTGACACGGACAAATGTTCTCGCCATGTGGATGCTCTTCAAAGGGAAGAGGCCATGTTTGTTACGGGTGACACAAAATATAGATGTACACGCCATGTGGAAGATCTTCAAAAGAAAGACGCCACAATTAATATGGGTGACATAGAAAATAAATGTGCACGCCGAATTTTTACTATGGGTGACAAAAATTTGATTTGCAACAAACAGAATAATAATGATAATGTGAGTGATCCTTTGACAAAAGATGTTAAATTATCTAATAGTAATATGGATTTAGCTAAAGGCTATAATAGTTGTATTAAAACAGAAATGACTCATCCATTTTCCCAGTACAAAATAAGTGTAAAATTTATAATTAAAAATCTGTTAAAAGATGATATTATGGAAAAATTAGTATATAACTTTATAAATCCCCTCGTAGTAATTAAAGACTATTTAGACAACGATACGAATAATAAATCAAGTTTGTGTACATTTCAACCAATAAAACAAGAGCTACAACTCCCACAGTTAATAGAAACATTATTGTTAATAAGTACTAATGCAAAGTGGTTTGTAAATGTTAATTCTCTTTGGTTGGTACAGCTATATAAATGTTTCATAAAAGTATATCCAATAGTGGTAAATATATTAGTGGATTTATTAATTAAAAGTGCATGTACAGGGTTATTGACTATATTTGGACCAATAGATAACTTTGTTATTTGAAGGATTAGAAAAACGTTTAAATTAGGAAAGTTGTAGGATTTCACTCAAGGCGCTAGAATTTGATATCAGAAAAAACAAACGAACGTCGTAAAGTCGTCAAAAACGGCTAACTTAGTTTTTTTTAAATGGAATACCCTATATAATGTTACATAATCTGATTCTAAATAAAATTTCGAGTATATTCCATTTATATAACATATACCTACATTCAACTGTTTTCGCGCTATCGCTGATTGAAAATCGTACTACTAATATGTTTTCTACACCCTTCGTATATGAATTTACGTAAGTCATTACGGGGTTTCTATGGAAACATAGTAGTAGTACGATTTTCAATCAGCAATAGCGCGAAAACAGTTGAATGTAGGTATATGTTATATAAATGGAATATACTCGAAATTTTATTTAGAATCAGATTATGTAACATCATATAGGGTATTCCATTAAAAAAAAACCAAGTTAGCCGTTTTTGACGGCTTTACGACGTTCGTTTGTTTTTTCTGAAATCAAATTCTAGCGCCTTGAGTGAAATCCTACAACTTTCCTAATTTAAACGTTTTTCTAATCCTTCAAATAACAAAGTTATCTATTGGTCCAAATATAGTCAATAACCCTGTACAGTTTAATGATTAATATTAATTAGAAATAATAATCATGCCGTTATTTCAACCCGTTTTACCACGAATACCAACATTACATTTTTGTCGTAATGACATCAAATAAAAACGTCATTTTAGAGAGTTACAGAAGCTTTTAATATTTGCGTTGACAGTTCCTCAATAAGTGCACATGTGCACGTGCACTCCCAAGTTTAATATGCTTTCTTATTAAAAAAAGCATACCTATTTAAATATTATCATTCCTTAAATAAATTTATAATAACAGTATAACATGCCTATTAATTCCAAAACCAATTCGTCAATGACGCAAAGATCAGAAATTAAAACACGAGATGTAAATCGGTCCAACTAATATCCAAGCGATACTATACCGCGTGGCCTGATCGCTTCGTTCACTGCACTTGTGAATATTAAATCTAATTGGTGGAGCATTTGCCGCCCGCACTCTTTGTTCCCCGCGACAGTCGGGCCCCATGTGCACATATAATCAGTGCACTTCGGTCGGGAGATTGGGTTATTTTGTTTTCACGAATTGCAAGAATGGCAGAATTTTCGAACTCTGATAGTCTTGGCGTGCAATATTTAAAGACAATTAAATTTTCTTCACTCTCACTAGAAGCAAAAATAAGAATCAAAAGTGCCGGTCGTCCAAAACCAACTCTGTTAATTACGACTGTTACCAAATGGAAAAGTCGTGATTATAAACGAACTTTTCAAATGAAAACTTACGAAGAAACTGACTGGATGTGCGGGTGTGATGTTCATCAGAATGGCAGTGGCATCAGAATGGACAAAATCTGGCATTAAAGATTCAGTACATGTAACCCAAAAAATTAAAAATCATCAACATCAAAGCCACATCTATCTGCTAAATTAGGATTTCATTTATTAGGAAAACAAGATATTCGGCAACAATTAAATAGTGGATACCGATTAAACATTGAAAAACATAATGCCCAAGTAAAGAATAATAGGTATATCTTACCAAAAATTATAAACTGTCTTTAATTTTGTGGTGCTTTTGAGATTGCTCTCCGTGGACACGAACAACAAGATTCATTAAACCCTGGTATATTTAAGGCCTCATAAAATTGCCGCCGAATTAAACTTAGCACTGAGGGATCATCTGCAGCAAGCTACCGTTTTTAAAGACGTTCAAAATGATTTATTAGAATGTATGCTTTCCGTGTGTCAGGCACATATTAAAAAAGAAATTGCAGCTTCAAATTTTGTGACCTTTATAAGTGACGAAGCAAGGAATATTTCAAATATTTTCCAAATGGTTATAGTTTATCGTTATACTTTAGCAAATGGCACACCCGTTGAACGATTTTGGGCTTTTATAAAACCTAATGAACACGATGGTGTTGCCTTAGCTGACTGCATAGAAGAAGAAAGTTTAAATTATGTTTTTAAGAAATTCTGATCAGTTAATTTCCCAAAGTTATGACGGCGCAAGCATCATGAGTGGCAACCATGGTGGTGTGCAAAAATGTATTAAAGATAACTTTAAATATGGCCATTATATTCATTATGCTCATCAACTGAATTTAATAATGTCTCAGACAACAAGCATAAATACAAACGCACGTATATTTTTTTCCAAATTAAGTGACGTTACCAATTTTTTTTTTCAAATTCTCCACAAAGAGTTGCCATATTAGATAAAATGGTTGGAAATAGGGTTCCTGAAGCATCTGCTACAAGGTGGAACTTTAAAATTAGAACCGTTAACACTGTATATGAAAACAGAGGAGCACTTACAGAGTGTATGGAAAAAATACAATCCACATCCAGATACCATCACAAGGGCAGGTGCACTTTTAAGGTTACTGCATGACCCTAAATTTGTTTTCTGGTTGGCAGTATTTCATCGTGTAATGCCCCACGTTAATATTTTATATTCACAGCTGCAAAAAAGCGCTTCTGATTCCGTAACCTTAAAGCAATGCATTTCTTGAATATATTCAAAAAGAAAGAAATAACGTACATACTACTAGAGAAACCGAGTTTCCAGACATTAATGAAAGTCAAGCTAGAAAACGAAGGAAGACATATGAGAAAATTCGTATGTTTCCACGATTGTGCAACCTAAGGAAGTATGTGAGACCATAATTGCAGAAATAAAAAAAAGGCCATTTGGAAATAACACACATATTTCCGGGTGGAAATTTTGAAACATATTCATCAAATGTTCCTATACTACAATTAGATTCAGCAATTCAAAACATTCCATTTTTAAACAAAAATAAATTAAAGACAGAATTGGAAATAATATATAGAAGAGCAGATTTTAGAGAAGTTTCCGGAGCAGTCCACTTACTTAAATTTTTAATTGAAAATAATTTGCAAACAGATTTCTCAGAGACATTTTCAGTGCTACAAGCAATTGTTACGATGCCCATGACAACCGCAGAATCGGAACGTTGTTTTTCCACATTAAACCGAATAAATACTTTCCTTGGAAGTACAATGGACGAGAATAGAAAAACTGCCCTCGCAATGTTATCTATTGAGAAACAAATGATTCAAGAAATTCTTAATTTTGATGAATTGGTCATTGAAGAATTTATCTCAAAAAGGAGAGACCAATTGATTTTCAATACAAAACGTGTTTGTGAAATATAAAAACTATTATACATTTATCTATAAAAACAATTGTTTGGCGAGGCCGATGTACTCAGCGAGGTAAGTTATTTAATTTCTAATTTCTTAATAAGTTCCTTTAATTTCTAAGATTTATTAGCCCGAAAAGGGTATTTTTGGGTTTGGCCCCCAAAGAATTTTTCGTCTCCGGCGATTTGTCAACAACACTCTCTTTTATTCAAAGGTTGTGCACCTATAAAATATTGAACCACGCACCGCCACTGAAACAAAGTGATTGTTACCTTTCAGCTTATAGGAATTACTCAAAATAATGCTATTCGAATTACCTGAGCTCTTATAGCTGTAGTACTCTAATACGGGGAGACGTGGCGTCCTTCCTTCGGGATCGCACTACACTTATTCACTGGGTGTTCCAGGATAGGGCTTATATTAGTGTCGAAGGTTAATGAAAGAGTTGTATAAAACCACATGAATTTATTACCACAACTCGGTCACTAAAAACAATAGCCACGCAGGACTATAAAGAAATGGCTTAAAGCAACACTAAATATTAAGAGATATTTACATAGATTGATATTATATACACTGGTTATGGAGACACCTTGACCAAAGGGCTAATGATCCCACACACAGGGGGATAAGACAAAGGGGGGTGGTCGCTAGATACGGGCAGTTTAAAATAGAGAGGGATATTTGAGACACTCAGTTGGGGTTCTAGGGGATAAGGCTCCCTTCGGGGTACCTAGTCAATTAACGCCTAGAATGGGTAAGGCTGCCTTCGGGTACCAAACCAACTAACTACTTCTGAGTGACGTGACGGGGCTATCTTGAGATTGCCAACCGTGCAAGCTTAGGAATCAGTTCAGTACTTACGGTTGTAACAATGGGTACGACGTGAGGTCACTTTAGCCACACGTCACAAGTCACTGGGTGGTGTATCGGCACAGGACCTACACTTGGAAAACACTCCGTGGTCTGGATCTTTGTTGAAGCACTAAGTGGCACTCACAACTTCAACAACCTCTCGTATTTGGTTGGGTCACTTTGGTTCAACAACCTCTCTTTGGTTGGGTCACTTTGTTCACAACCTCTCTTTGGTTGGGTCACTTTGTTCACAACCTCTCTTTGGTTGGGTCACTTTGTTCACAACCTCTCTTTGGTTGGGTCACTTTGTTCAACAACCTTTCTTTGGTTGGGTCACTTTTTAGGTCCTTCCTCGTCTTCGGGTATCTTCGGGTTACCTCGGAAATGTTCGGGTTTGCTTCGTCTCGTTCGTGGAAGCCTTCCTACGCCTTCGGGTATCTTCGGGTCACCTCGGAAACGTTCGGGTTTGCTTCGTCTCGCTCGTGGAAGCCTTCCTACGCCTTCGGGTATCTTCGGGTCACCTCGGAAACGTTCGGGTTTGCTTCGTCTCGCTCGTGGAAGCCTTCCTACGCCTTCGGGTATCTTCGGGTCACCTCGGAAACGTTCGGGTTTGCTTCGTCTCGTTCGTGGAAGCCTTCCTACGTCTTCGGGTATCTTCGGGTCACCTCGGAAACGTTCGGGTTTGCTTCGGCTGCGTTCGGCTGGCTCGTAGAAGTCGTCCTACGTCTTTCGTTCTCCTCGGGTATGTTCGGCTTTGCCTCGGAAACGCTCGGGATTGCTTCGAGTCGCTTCGGCTTGCTGGCAGAAGTCGTCCTACGTATTTCGTTCTCCTCGGGTATGTTCGGCTTCGCCTCGGAAACGCTCGGGATTGCTTCGAGTCGCTTCGGCTTGTTCGCAGAAGTCGTCCTACGTATTTAGTTCTCCTCGGGTATGTTCGGCTTCGCCTCGGAAACGCTCGGGATTGCTTCGAGTCGCTTCGGCTTGTTCGCAGAAGTCGTCCTACGTATTTAGTTCTCCTCGGGTATGTTCGGCTTCGCCTCGGAAACGCTCGGGATTGCTTCGAGTCGCTTCGGCTTGCTCGTAGAAATCGTCGTATCAGCTTGGAAGTCGCTTGTTGCAAGTTCGGTTCTCTCCAGAGAAGGGGCTGTTGTCGCTTTAAGTCTGTAGAGGCGACTCGATTCAGCAGCTAGAGCTGACTGACTGACTTGATATAAAATTTCTTAGCTTTTATAACATTTTTAACGACGTAAACAAATGACGCGCTTGCAGGTGGCCTTTCGAAAGACGTATTCTATTCGTTAGAATAACGACTCTTTTGATTGGTAGGAGCCCTTGTTTCTTGTGTAAAATATTTTTCACTTGATAAATTTTCGAAGAAATATATGGGAATTTATGGGAAATGTGCATAGTTTGTTATGTTTGTTTATAACAATTTCATCCACGGATCGAAATGATTTTTAAGTCCGCACAATCCTAGTAAATATTAATAACGACAATATGTAATGTTTATTAGCTCAAATTGATCGCAAGCACGTCGTTTAAATCGTATTCAGGAGACGGCAAAGGTAACAATTCGACCGCTCCCGGGGAAGACGTTGCTTGAGGTTTGTTTGAGCACATTAAATTAACCTAAGTAAAGTCTCTATGGTCGCTTATATCTACACACGCGAAGGAGGGTTGTTTCGCGATGTGTTCTAAAAGGGAGGGGGAGGTATACGATACACAATGGTTTTGGGTTTTAACTCAGCCTTGAACACGTCACTAGTTCACACCCAGGTAACGGCGTATTAACAGTTTGGCCGCTCCCGGGGAAGACGCTGTTCGAAACCTGTTTAAGCACACACTAAATTACCTAAGTAAAGTCTCTACGGTCGCTTATAACTACACACGCGAAGGAGGGTGTTCGCGATTTGTTCTGGGGGAGGGGCGTACGGATGATTCACTGGGCGCTTCCAGTTGCTCCGGGTGGGCGGCCTGGGTCCTGTGTAGGAACCTTTTCGGGGGGCTCATTAGTTGGGGCTATGTCTCGTGGCCCGTGTGTTGGGGGAGCTATGTCTGGTGGCTCCTGGGGTGGGGCTATGTCTTGTGGCCCGTGTGTTGGGGCCACGTTGGGTCGTCGCATGGGCCGTACCAGGTCTAAGTGAGGCTTCACTCGGCGTACGCCTGAACGCGCGACCCAAATAGCTGAAGGGCCGGCGTTTTTGACCACTGGGTACGGTCCCAACCAACGTGGTCCGATATGTTGGCCAGGGGGTAAGTGGGCTTTCACCGTTACACTCGCCTGGCCGCAGTTCAAGTGGCATTGGAGCGTTGGCATTGACATACCTTTGCTCCCGATACCTCAGTTCATTGGCGTGTATTCGACGGGTCCGCTCTGCGGCGGGTTCAGGTGGGTTTACCTGCGGATCTCGCCATTCTCCGGGTCGATGCATTTCGAAACCGAACAGGGCCTTTGCTGGGGAGTACCCTGTTGCGGCGTTTTGTCGGCATCGCAGGTTAAACAGTACCTGGTCCAGCCTGTCATCCCACTGCTCGGGATTCTCGCCTTCCATCAAGACGCGAAGGCCCTTCTTCAGCTCCTGATTCCTTCTCTCGACAGGATTGGCTCGGGGGTGGTAGATAGGGGTGGTCCAGTGTAAGCACTGCCACTTTCTAAGGGCTGCGTCCCATGCCACCGAAGTGAATTGTGGGCCGTTATCGGACAAAATGGCCATTGGGTAACCAAACCTTTGGAACACCTGGGTCAGGAATTCGATGACGGCGGTACTGGAGGCGCTCTTCACTGCGCATGCTTCCGTCCATCGAGAGTACAAGTCCGTGATGACTATCCCGAACTTGTTTTTCCTTCGGGACTCGGTTAGTGGTCCCACAATGTCGACCGACACCACCTCAAACGGCTGTTTCGGTGAGTGTGGTCGCAACGGGGCTGGTGATTGGGGCGGTCCTCTCTTGAAGGCATTACAGATGCGGCAAGTCTTCACATGTTCTGCAACGTGGGTCTGGAGGTTATTCCAAAAGAAGCGCTCTCGGATCGCTCGATGTGTCTCCTCCGCTCCTGGGTGGCCGGCAGTGGGATGATCGTGGTATTGGTGCATCACCCTCTCGCGGGCGGTAGGTGGTACCCAGATCAACCACTTCTCTCCTAATCGGTAGCGCAGTAGACCATCTCTGAAGGTTATGTTCGGGTGCTCCGGGGCGGCGGGGTCTCTGTTTAAGTTGGTCACCATCTCCAAGGCCTGTGGGTCCACTTGTTGTGCATCTCTAATGGTGTGCATCAACGGCTCGTCATCCTCGATGACGAATATTTCGTTCGTGGAGTGGGCTTCGGAATTTCCGGTGGTCTCGTAAGGGAGCATCCTCTCGATGTCACCCAGACCGGCGGGCGTTTCGTCATTTCCAGGGCATCGGGATAGTGCGTCCGGTAACTCGTTCTCCCTACCAGGAATATGTTCTATTCTGTAGGAAAACTCCTGTAGGAGTAAAGACCATCGCATTAGTTTAGACTTGGTCTCCTTGAATTGCTGGAGCCAAGTCAATGCCTTGTTGTCCGTTCGCAAGAGGAACGGCCTATCCTCTAGATAGGGACGGTAACGCTTAATGGCCCAAATAACTGCGAGGCACTCCTGCTCGTTAATGTGGTACCTCTGCTCGGCTTTATTAAATCGTAGGCTAGCATAGCTTACCACGTGTCTACGGTCATTATCCTCCTGGTAGAGGACGGCGGACGCACCTACCGCGCTGGCGTCGGTCTGCAGGCAGAACGGTCTTCCAAAATCTGGGCGGTAAAGTTTCAGAGGCTTTGATGCCGCCTCCTTCACGGCCTGGAAGGCACCCATTGCTTCCTGAGTCCATTTGTAGGGTCGGCTCGTGGATAGTAGGTCCGTGAGCGGGGCCATTATCCTCGAGCAATCTTGGACGTAGTCTCGCAACCAGTTTATCAGCCCGAGGAATTTGCGTAGGCTTTTTCGGGTTCGGGGCGGCTCGGCGGCCTGGATCGCCTCAATATGCCCGGTCTGTGGATGGTTTCCTTCCTCGGTCACTACGTGCCCTAGGTAATCCAGAGTTGGGCTGGCGAAGTGACATTTACCCAGGTTTAGCTTCAAGCCGTGTTGGGCCAATCTTTCAAAGACCAGCCGAAGGTGCCTTTGATGTTGCTCCACGTTTTCTGAATATACGATGATGTCGTCGAGGTAGGCTATGGCAAACTCACGGAGGTATCCCACAAGTACTTCTTGTACCATGAGTTTCTGGAAGGTGGTCGGTGCGCCTTTAAGACCAAACGGCATGACGTTAAACTCGTAAGCTGCTCCATCCGGAGTAGTGAACGCCGTATACCGCTTAGATTTCTCTTCCATTGCGATTTGCCAATAGCCATTCCGCATATCGAGCGTGGAGAACACCTTCGCTGTTCCCAAGTCTTTGAGTGACTCCTGGATGGGAGGCAGGGCACTGGTCTCATCCTTTGTCCTACTGTTCAGCTTGCGGAAATCCACGCAGAATCTCGGCTCCCCAGTTTTCTTACTAACGATGACAATCGGCGAACTGTAATTGCTATGGCTAGCGCGGATTACATCAGCTGCAAGCATTTTGTCAATCTGTTCGGCGATTACACGTTTCTTGGCTGGTGAGTATCGATATGTGGGTACTCTTACCGGTGTATCATCGGAGAGCCGGATTTCATGTTTCGTAGTGGCGGTAGTTGTGACAGCCTCTCCTTCCTCGAAAAGTTCCCCGAAATCATTCAAGGTTTGTTGGAAGGTCTGCTTATCCGCTGCCGTCCACGTGGTGGTATCCGTCTCTGTATGTATGGTTCCGGTAGGGCGTTTCCGTGGACCTCTCGCAGTAAAGTGTAAGGTCTGTCTCCCTTCTTTGCCCACATGCATGCACCTCCTTGCCATATCAATGACTGCCTGGTGTTCCGTGAGCCATGGGCTCCCCAGGATGATAGCGGCTCGCATGTTCGGCACCACTGTCGCGGTGCATGTGAACTTATACTGTCGGGAGGAGGCCTTCAGTGTGCCCTCGTGATGAGTCTGGAAGGTGGCTTCTTCGTGGATCCAATTAAATGTAACTGGTCGTGTCTCCCTAGCTCGACCCGTCATATATTCTGGCCTCATGAGGTTCTTGGTGGCAGCTGTGTCTATCAGTGCCACCACCTCTTGGCCGTTGACCTGCAGTCTAATGGATGGCGTAGATCCTTCGCCATCCATTGTGGTGAGGGCCGTCCCCGTTACTGCGGTGGAGCGGCCCCTTTGGCTTCCCCCTGGTTCTGTTGGGGACGTGGGTGGCGTACGGCGAATTCTCTCGGCTGCTTTGGGCAGTCCCGATTCATATGCCTCCCCGGGCAGAACCAACACCTCGGAAGGGTTCGTTCCTCAACTGCACGGGGCTCTTGGTTTCTGCACACTCCCTCGGCTGGGCGACGCGTCGTCGGCTTTGCCTCTGCAACGGCTGTCGCTTGGGACCTTCCTTTCGTCTGTTTGACCCAGATCTTATCCGCCTCGTTAAGCCGGGACCAGCGGGTGCATTGTCTCTCCAGTTCACCCATGGTTTTCGGAGCTAGCTGGAATAATTGTAGGTTCATTTCCTTACTCATCCTATCAGTGATGTGTAGAACCAATTCTTCTTCGGGCCAGCTAGGCCTCAGCCGGAGACACAATTGTTTCATTTTATAAATGAATTTTTCTGGGGCCTCACCAGTTGTTTGTCTGGTGGCATACACAGCCGTTTCCAATACAGTTCTCCGTTGATGATTAAGGAATTCATCACGGAAACGCTGTACGAAGTCCTCTGGCGACAGGAAACTGCCCATGTAGTACTCATACCATGTTGCCGCCTCTCCTGCCAGGTGTGGACGCACTGCTTCGTCCACATCCTCTGGCACTTCCAGCGTGCAGTGCCTCAGGTACTCTTCCATTCTTTGTATGAAGAGCACGGGGTCCTCCGTGATATCTCCACGGTAAGGACGTGATGGAGGTTTGGGTATTGATGGACCTTCGGGCGACATAACGAGGCGCTTTAGTGCCTCTGTCAATGTCCTTACGGCATCTGACTCTACCTTTGCCTCTGAGGTTGACCTCCTGCTGGGTGTGTCACCCAATATGACGCCTTCCTCTAGAGTCGTTTCGGTTATAACCGGTTTAATTGCTGTAAGTCCGGCTGCTTGGCCTAAGTCCAAGTCGACGATGACCTCAGGACTGGTGTCTTGTGCAACGGGTTTTCTCCCCTCCAAGACTTCCAGTCGAGTTCCCAGTAATCTGAACTCTTTTAGTAAGGTGGCCATTTGACTTGTCGGGTTGTCAGTTTTTGGTGATGATTTTGTAGGGGAAGGTGATCGGTCAGATCCACTCGACTGATTTTTGCGGGATTCCCTTCTCCTCAGAGATTTCGGGCCTCTAGGAGCCATTGTCTCCCCACGTTCGTCGGTGCTTTCTGCACCGAAAGTTTCCGTTTTTAGGTTACGAAACTTTGCCACTCACGTTGGCGCGCCAAAATGTTACCTTTCAGCTTATAGGAATTACTCAAAATAATGCTATTCGAATTACCTGAGCTCTTATAGCTGTAGTACTCTAATACGGGGAGACGTGGCGTCCTTCCTTCGGGATCGCACTACACTTATTCACTGGGTGTTCCAGGATAGGGCTTATATTAGTGTCGAAGGTTAATGAAAGAGTTGTATAAAACCACATGAATTTATTACCACAACTCGGTCACTAAAAACAATAGCCACGCAGGACTATAAAGAAATGGCTTAAAGCAACACTAAATATTAAGAGATATTTACATAGATTGATATTATATACACTGGTTATGGAGACACCTTGACCAAAGGGCTAATGATCCCACACACAGGGGGATAAGACAAAGGGGGGTGGTCGCTAGATACGGGCAGTTTAAAATAGAGAGGGATATTTGAGACACTCAGTTGGGGTTCTAGGGGATAAGGCTCCCTTCGGGGTACCTAGTCAATTAACGCCTAGAATGGGTAAGGCTGCCTTCGGGTACCAAACCAACTAACTACTTCTGAGTGACGTGACGGGGCTATCTTGAGATTGCCAACCGTGCAAGCTTAGGAATCAGTTCAGTACTTACGGTTGTAACAATGGGTACGACGTGAGGTCACTTTAGCCACACGTCACAAGTCACTGGGTGGTGTATCGGCACAGGACCTACACTTGGAAAACACTCCGTGGTCTGGATCTTTGTTGAAGCACTAAGTGGCACTCACAACTTCAACAACCTCTCGTATTTGGTTGGGTCACTTTGGTTCAACAACCTCTCTTTGGTTGGGTCACTTTGTTCACAACCTCTCTTTGGTTGGGTCACTTTGTTCACAACCTCTCTTTGGTTGGGTCACTTTGTTCACAACCTCTCTTTGGTTGGGTCACTTTGTTCAACAACCTTTCTTTGGTTGGGTCACTTTTTAGGTCCTTCCTCGTCTTCGGGTATCTTCGGGTTACCTCGGAAATGTTCGGGTTTGCTTCGTCTCGTTCGTGGAAGCCTTCCTACGCCTTCGGGTATCTTCGGGTCACCTCGGAAACGTTCGGGTTTGCTTCGTCTCGCTCGTGGAAGCCTTCCTACGCCTTCGGGTATCTTCGGGTCACCTCGGAAACGTTCGGGTTTGCTTCGTCTCGCTCGTGGAAGCCTTCCTACGCCTTCGGGTATCTTCGGGTCACCTCGGAAACGTTCGGGTTTGCTTCGTCTCGTTCGTGGAAGCCTTCCTACGTCTTCGGGTATCTTCGGGTCACCTCGGAAACGTTCGGGTTTGCTTCGGCTGCGTTCGGCTGGCTCGTAGAAGTCGTCCTACGTCTTTCGTTCTCCTCGGGTATGTTCGGCTTTGCCTCGGAAACGCTCGGGATTGCTTCGAGTCGCTTCGGCTTGCTGGCAGAAGTCGTCCTACGTATTTCGTTCTCCTCGGGTATGTTCGGCTTCGCCTCGGAAACGCTCGGGATTGCTTCGAGTCGCTTCGGCTTGTTCGCAGAAGTCGTCCTACGTATTTAGTTCTCCTCGGGTATGTTCGGCTTCGCCTCGGAAACGCTCGGGATTGCTTCGAGTCGCTTCGGCTTGTTCGCAGAAGTCGTCCTACGTATTTAGTTCTCCTCGGGTATGTTCGGCTTCGCCTCGGAAACGCTCGGGATTGCTTCGAGTCGCTTCGGCTTGCTCGTAGAAATCGTCGTATCAGCTTGGAAGTCGCTTGTTGCAAGTTCGGTTCTCTCCAGAGAAGGGGCTGTTGTCGCTTTAAGTCTGTAGAGGCGACTCGATTCAGCAGCTAGAGCTGACTGACTGACTTGATATAAAATTTCTTAGCTTTTATAACATTTTTAACGACGTAAACAAATGACGCGCTTGCAGGTGGCCTTTCGAAAGACGTATTCTATTCGTCTGAATAACGACTCTTTTGATTGGTAGGAGCCCTTGTTTCTTGTGTAAAATATTTTTCACTTGATAAATTTTCGAAGAAATATATGGGAATTTATGGGAAATGTGCATAGTTTGTTATGTTTGTTTATAACAATTTCATCCACGGATCGAAATGATTTTTAAGTCCGCACAATCCTAGTAAATATTAATAACGACAATATGTAATGTTTATTAGCTCAAATTGATCGCAAGCACGTCGTTTAAATCGTATTCAGGAGACGGCAAAGGTAACATGATCCTCAGCAAAGTCCTACAAAAAACGTCCTAGGAGAAAACCTGTGGTGATATTACTCGGGCAATAAAAGCAACAATATTGTTATACGATATGTATATAAGTACATATTGCTGTGGTGGCTGCTACATTAATACAAAATGGTAAATTGCTTATTTGAGATAAAATGTAACATTTTGCCACACGTTGGGTACAGCCATTATATTTATGCTGTAGCCTCAATAATTTGAATAATTTAAATAAATGATAATTTTTATTATAAAATTATTATAATATTTTAAAATTTCTTATGAGTTCTTGCAGTGGTTTTAGCTTCTTCGTTTTCTGGTATACCTCTTATTCAGTTTTGTTTGAGATAAGGTTACAAATTAAAAGAAAAGTTTAAATCACATATATAAATTATATTTATATCTTTATTAGAAAATTATTCATGAATAGCCTTGCTATATTGTTTCTACATCTATTTTTGTTTAACATATAATAATAGAGAAAAACAATTATCCTGTTCTTTTAAGTATTATAAAGCCTTGACTCTTGATAAATAATATTGTTAATACGAAGCTGATTCTATTTCACCAAAAATATACATTTGCACATAGTGCCTTGGTAACCTAGAACTTCGCAATTGTAAATGCTTAAGGTTACAAATTAAAAGAAAAGTTTAAATCACATATATAAATTATATTTATATCTTTATTAGCCTTGCTATATTGTTTCTACATCTATTTTTGTTTAACATATAATAATAGAGAAAAACAATTATCCTGTTCTTTTAAGTATTATAAAACCTTGACTCTTGATAAATAATATTGTTAATACGAAGCTGATTCTATTTCACCAAAAATATACATTTGCACATAGTGCCTTGGTAACCTAGAACCTCGCAATTGTAAATGCTTGGAAATTGGCCGATACTAATGACTAGCCGCAAACATTCGCACATAGTACGGCTAGCGTCTTAATACCTGCCCTCCAAGAACATTCCCTTTTATTCGTATTTATTTTATTTGAATATTTAAATCAAAATGATAAAATGTAATAATTAATGATGCCTAATGATTTACTGAAAGCAAATATTCGCACATAGCACTCTCAGCGCATCCAACACCATTAACTATCCTTTCGTTATTCTATTTTTTTTTATAAGAAATTAAATTATTGTTTTTGAACAGGATAATGTACATCTAATTAACAATGCTTAACGTTTACTAAAAGCAAATATTTTCACATGGTACTCTTAGCTCGTCTAGCAGCATTAATTATTCATTATTCGAATAATTTCTCTTATAACTTACTTAATTTCGTCATATATTCTATCGAATTCTGCGTCTTCCATTTTCTTAAATTAATATTACAAAAAAGTTACTTGATTGCAAATTAATTAATAATAAAGCAAAATAAATTGAAACTGAATTCTAAATCTTAATACATTTAAGTATATGGTAAGTCGAAAAGTAGTGTATGTTCACCCTACTCTTATATTCGCTACCACGAAGAATTTATTTCTTTGAAGATTTTCACGTTTTCTTAGCTCGAAATACAAATTTCTTCTCTCTTACATGTTAATTCCTGTCTAGCCATTATATATCAAAAAACAAATGCCATCGACAATTTGCAACGCCTCTATTGTCGAACTAAAATTTAGATTGGCATTGATTTTGAACGTTTGTGATGAAATCTTCCTTTTCTTCAAGGTATCGTCCCCACACAAATACACACGCACTGTTCTTGACAGTTTCATACTAATGGCGGCACTTGAATTGTTTATCATTGAAAGTCTTTCACAAACTTGCTATACTTCGTCTTTAGTAGGTATATTTTTCTTTCTTCTTAATATAATCCCTCACTGTACTTGTATATAAACACATTGCCCTTTCACTGTTTTCTACATATTTTCTTTTTTCATTTATTAATTTTATCCTTATTTCCTTTTTAGGAACACCTTGATTAGGTAATACTGGGAACACGTTATAGACAACTGGAATTTTTCTCTCCAACCCCGCACCACAAAGACCAGTCGTCCCCGTCACATTGTCTCCAGATTCTATCCAGGCTTTCTCTTCTGACAGTATGTTTACTTGCAGAAAGCTGTAAACAACATTAACACTGTTTTTCTCTTTTGTAGGTTTTTAAACCATACATGACTATTTCCACAGTCTTTGAAGTCTTTGTTTAATACATATAGAAACTAATAAAAGTATATTCTAATTCATACAAATACTGTTTACATGGAATATTGCCATCGAGTATATCGTATTATAAATATCTTGATTTATATATACTTTTTCTGTTCATAGTTATAAGTACAGGCAGTGGCGGCTCGGGGTGGTTCACATAGGGAGTGCATAATTTCAAAATTAAAAAGTATAATACAAGAATGCTTACCCAATCTTTATAAGTTTCACCGACATACTGTTCCAGACAGGTACTGTTCATTGTACAGTTTGTTTTGAGGGAATAGTAAATATAACACTACAGTTTGATTACATCTGACGATAAACGAAGTCCATTTGGCGTGTCTTTGACTTGCAGAACAGTTCTATCACTTTTTCATTAAAATTTGGGAAATCATTTATAAATTCTTTTTCACAAGATAACATGGTAAGGGCATTTAATCTGTCGTCTTTCATTGTATTTCTCAGGAAAGTTTTTATTCTCTTCAGCCGCGAAAACTGGCGTTCCGCTTCAGACGTTGTCATTGGGATTGTAATGACAATTTTTAAAAGCTTAACAACTTCATTAAAGGTGTCGCTTAATCCATCCAGCGGAAGGCCTAGCAGACCTACAGCACTGACTTCTATATTTTGCCTATATGATGAATCTAAAACATTCTGAATGTTATTTTTTCCTAACATTCTTAGACTAAATATATTTTTCAAATGCCTTTCGGAATTTTCATGTTTCGTAATTTTAGCACTAAGATGAATTAAGGCTTTTATTCCGTTCTTTGACCAAGACGGTTCACCACCAAACAAAAGACACGGAAAACAAAACAAAGTATTTTTAATTTCACACCCACAAATCCAGTCATTTTTCTGATAAATATTCATTTTGAATTTTCTTATAACGTCTTTACCTTTAACAGATTGTTTATTTTCTAAACATAATTGAGGCATCGGCAGTTTAAGATTTTTTATTGCGATTTTTTCATCATACGTTAACCGCGAAAACGTGTTATTTTGTAACGCAGTGACGAAATTCATCTTACAACAGGGGTGAGCAGACTGGGGATTTTGCTCACACGCGATGTATTATACGATATGGAAGTAGAACAAAATACAGTTCTCCCCACCTTCAATGTAATGTTAATGGCTTAACGGAGCAACGGTTGGACTTTGCTCATGGGTATGTGGAAGGTAGTCGTCATTATATCTGTGACGACAATCGGTGCATGTAGGTTGTTACGCGGCGCCGCAGACGCCACGTTCCTGTTCAATAACTATGAATACGTAATAAATAAATACTTTCACAGTTAGTCACCGCTTGGTTTGTTTTGTTTCAAAATTCCAGGGGGTGCAATTGCTCACTTGCTCTCATTAAAGAGCCGCCACTGAGTACAGGTATTTACTATATCTTAAACATTATCATAAAATATTTGTCATGAATTGGTACCATTACACACATATATAAATTTACATTTATTTATTTTAAAATCGTATTCTCATCTCGAGCATACCGAATATGACCTTGCTCATATAACTTAATGGTATTTAAATGATTTAATCTTTTGACTGTTCCATCCTTTAACATAATTCTTTCTCTATTGTTTACTTTCAATATATTTTTGTTTTTAAATAATGGTCCATTTCTTAAAATGTTTAAAGCTGTTCTAACACCTTGTGAGATATTTGGTTCTGTCTCTTTATATACAAACCATATTTCGTGTTTCTCTTCTTTACAAAATATAGAATGCATAGATTTATTTTGTGTTTGTTTTTATACCTAATTTTTTTGGTATTCATTCAACTTAATTTCTATAATAATAATAATAATAATAATAATAATAATAAAATTTATTTCAGGAAACGAGTACAAAACAAAAAAGTAAGTACAAGTTTGAAACATGTCATTTGAAAAAAATTACTTAAAATCTAAAAAATCATCTACATCATAGCAGGAAATTGCAAGCAAGTATTGCTGTACTTCACGTTTAAAACGAATAAAATTTGTAATATTTTTTATATAGTCAGGCAGCTTATTATAAAATCTACAGCCAATGAAATACAAACCCTTCTGAAAAACGGTTTTTCTGTGGCGAGTAGGCAGCAAGTAATCATTACTACGAGTATCATAGGTATGAGTACTATTACCTATGCAAAACTCAGGCTTGTACTTATATACAAAACAAAGTACCTCAAGAATGTACAGATCATAGAAAGTTAAAAGAGAGTTATTCTTAAAAACGTCTCTACAGGAGTTTCCATAACTAATGTTGTATATAATTCGAATTGCTCGCTTCTGCATCAAAAAGATTCTACGAGCTTCGGACGATGCGCCCCAATGAACAACACCATACCGCATGCAAGATAGAAAATTTGAGCTATAGAATGTTTTTAGGGTATCCCTACTACAGCTCCGCTTCAGTTGCCTTAGAGCATAACACGTTTTTGACAGAGTTTGGCACAATTCGTTAATGTGTAAACTCCAACCAAGGTTGCTTTCTATAGTGAGACCCAGAACCTTAACAGAAGACACCGATTCAAAACCATCGCCCACGCCAGAAGACGGGTGAAAGTTCGCCATTTTATTACCGAAATAAATAAATTTGCACTTGTCTACGTTGATAACTAATCTATTGAATGACATCCAATTTCTGATTTGATCAAGGAATAATTCAGCTTTTCGATTTACTTCTGATGGAATAGGTGAACTTAAAATGACATTGATATCATCAGCATATAAGACTATATGAATTGTTTTGTCAAAAACTGTGAGTAAATCATTAATATAAATTAAAAATAAAGTAGGCCCTAAAACTGAACCTTGAGGCACACCAATATCAACCGGTTCATAGGAGGATTGGTAGTTATCAATCTCAACACACTGTTTACGGCCAGAAAGATATGAACTGAACCACTTACGGGAAACACCATTAATGCCATATTGCTCTAGTTTGTGCAGTAAAATTTTATGATTAACAAGATCAAAAGCCTTAGATAAATCTATACTGATACCCAAACAGTAGTGATTTTGATCCAAGTTGATGTAAATTTGCTTTAAAAGATTAAATAACGCCGTATTCGTCGATTTATTTACACAGAAGCCGTGTTGATTAGAATGCAGTAAGTTAAAAGTTTTAAAAAAGTTTTTTAACTTTTTATTCATGAGTTTTTCGTATATTTTAGAAAAAACAGATAGTAAACTAATGGGACGGTAGTTCGATATTACATCAGCATCACCTTTCTTAAATAGTGGCTTCACAATTGCCAGTTTCAATGCAGAAGGGAAAATGCCCTTGTTGAAAGAGAAATTAATGAGGTAGGCTAATACTGAACTAATACATGATAATGAGTGTTTAACAACAAAACTAGATATATTGTCATGACCAGTCGAAAAAGACGACCTCACGTCAGCCATGGCACTCTCAATATCACTCTCAGTAATTGGCGACATAAAAAAAGACGGTGAAGTCGATGGTGTCCTTATGGAGTCGCTAATATTAGTCAAATCCATACTAGAGAGCTTATCATTTGTTTTATTATTTAATAATTTGTAGGGGAGTGAAAGAAAATGTTCATTAAACTTACTACACAATTCAGATTTAGTGGAGGTACTGTGCGGCAAAGTTGAACGTCCGTCAGATTTGGTTGTTGTCGTTTTTTTAATTATTGACCAAACCGCTTTAGATTTATTATCAGCTGAATTTATTAGTAAATCATTCATCTGCAATCGCTTATTGTTTAAAAAATCCTTGTAGATCCTGTCAAAGCTTTTATATTCAGATTTAAACTGCGGATATTGTGCACTAATATCTTTTAAAAATAATAAAGTGTTCTTCATTGCGACCACATCCGAAGATATCCACACATTACCACGACCCCCATCCCTGCTCGGTTTATACCGCTGCATGGGAAAACAAACGTCATAATAATAACTAAAACCCTTAAGAAACGCTGAAAAAGCTGTATCCGGGCAATTACACTCATAAACCGATAACCAATTTTCTCCCTCTAAGTAGGTATAGAAACTCTGCAGAGAGGCAACACAGAAATTTCGCTTGAATATAAAATCATCAGAGTTATTAATTATACAAGGAACATACAAATTAATAATTTGACCGAAATGGTCAGATAAATTATTGTCAACACAAGACACAGTATAGTCACCTTCAGCAAGATTAACAAAGAAGTTATCCAAACACGTACGAGCACCATTAAACACACGAGTATATTCTTGTATTGTCCAGAACATGTTATAACTACCACATAAGTCACATAATTGTTGACGCATCACAGACGGCACTAGGAAATTGACGTTAAAATCGCCTCCGATAATTATAGGCTTGCCAATACTTTGTAAAACATCCAAGATCTTGGCCAGGCTTTCCAGAAAAATTTGAAAGTCCGAAAGTGGTGGACGATATAGAACTACTATTACTAAGTGAGCAATTTCAGTCGCACCTATTTCTATAACATTATTTATGTTATATTTCATTATGTCTTTCCTTGAATTGGATTGTATAGACCTCTTGGTGTAAATGGCAACACCACCATGCTTACGCATTCCACGACAGGAGAAAGCTGACAAAGCATAGCCACCCAATGCTATGCACTCCAATTGTTCACGAGATTGCCAATGCTCGGTAAGGAGCAGAATATCAACATTAGACTGGTTCAAAACAACCTCTAGTTCCGATAATTTATTGTTTATGCAGCGAATATTTTGGTGCATTATTTTTAGTCCTTCCGTCTTTCGTCCTGCTTCTTGGTTAGGTGAAATAAAAAACGATTTACACATGCATTTTCAGGCCAAAAGTCAGGTTTCTTCATTTCATCAGAAAATTTTGATGGAAATGATATCTTAAACGATGAATATCGATCCGGATATTTACTGTTCAACAACGTACACTGAAATCCATCTATGTTTTTAGTTTTTAAATAGTTAGTTAGTTGTTCAACTGTTACACTAGGATCCAGATTATACACATGTAAGTGATTATAATTAACGACACCCTTAATTGTAGTTTCTTGATCCGATCCTCGAATTACTGTCCTCCTGTTACGAATCCCATTCTTGCTTCTTACCACATTCCAAGACTCATCCTGTTCGGAATAATTCCCGGCCACCGTTTGCGGTATATTAAACTTTGAACTTCTGTTTTGTTCTCTTATCACAGGTTCAAAGTTAATGCCATCAATTTCATTACTCTCTTCAATTGTCTTGTTAATGTCTGAAGTAGAATTCCGCTTAAAAGTCTCTGCGTATTTCGGTTTGGTATTTTCCGTATCGATCATTTTTTGCGGTTTCTTTCGATCCGTCTGTTTGTCTGGTTCACTGACCTTATCTTTTTGTATATTTCTTGTGCAGTGTGTTTGTGCGTTTCTTTGCGGCGGTTGCTTAGTTTCTCTGGTTGGTTTATTTGCCGTTGCGCCATCTTTTAATAGTATTTCTGAACCTCCAGGAGAATTCTGCATTTTAATCATTTCTTTCAGTTCTTTAATTTCTTTTAATAAATTATTATTTTCAGTTTTCAATTTTTCTAATACGTTTTGAAAATTTACCTGTGTAGTACTTAATATTTTTTGTACTGCCACATTCAATTGCTCACTAATATACATTAACAGCTCAGCTTCCTGGTGTTTCTTTACTGATTGTTGTAACATTGAGGTTATACACTTTGTGCAATCAGGGCAGGACCATTCGCGGATAGATCCGCAGTCTTTCATTGTAGTGATGTTCTCTATTGATAAATTCACACATTCTATATGATAATTCTTCTCACACTTGTTTCTGCAAGATATATAATCATCATAACGACTGATCGTTTTTCCACATGACGCGCACTGTATCGCCATTTTGCGAATATACCGGGCTCTTTTTTTATCATTACACATAGCATTTTCCCTATGTGTAATGATAAAAAAAAATTGTCAATGCATTAGGGATATAGTCACTGTATAGTAGACAACCAGTTATACACTCGTATTTTGACAAGCAGGAACAGTGAGCTGTCATAAGATTTTTATCAGTCAATTTTCGTTTAACTTTTTATTAAAATTTTAAAATAAAAATTGAGTTTGTAGCAGAAACACTGTACGATACACGTGTTAAAATGTTATTTTATTTTGCTTATTTTAAATTGCTCCAGTTCCTAATCACCCTCGTGTCGCAAATCTTACTCGCAAAATAAAATAGCACTTTTAACAATTATATCGTAAATAACTAATTTTGTACAATTTTTCTTACAATTTTAAAATTCGTCGTCAACATCATAATTGCTACATTAAGGATTTCCCGCCATTTCCCACTGTCCGCGTAACGTTGATACAAATAAAATAATATTCTGGAGATCCGTTTCTCTTACTTCTACCATAAATTATTTGTACGGAAAAATTAAACTTTTTAGCGTACATAAAACCTTTTACATTTATTACGAAACTGTTAAAATTTAGCGCGAAAGTATTTGATTCGGCAATAATACTTGTGTAACACTAGGCGATACAGAGCAAAATAAAGCTTAGAAGAATTAGGTTATGTTTTTAATAAAGAAAATGCAGAATATCACTTAGAACAAAATAATTGGTTTATTATAACAATTAAACGAACTTAAATGTGAAGTCTAATATCATAACAAGTTCTCGAAATGTCGTCCTTGTCTTTCAAGGCAATAAGCAAGGCGATCTTGAAAGCAACGAAGTGTATTTCTAATAAATTCTGGCCTTATTCCATTACATGCAGTACGTATACGCTCTTTTAGTTCATTCAAGTTGCGTATTCGTACATTGTTGTAAATTTTACTTTTTAGGTAACCCCAAAGAAAATAGTCATTTGGAGATAGATCAGCTGATCTTGGGACCAAATCTACCAATCCACCGTCTTTGAAATAAGTTATTTAAAAAATTCCTGATAGCGTTAGTAGATTGTGGCGGGGCCCCATCCATTTGGAACCAGGGTTCATCAACATTCATCATATCAATTGATGGAATGATATGGTCTCTCAACAAATGCAAATATTTCACTGCAGTGAGGTTACCGTCAATAAAAAAATGGGCCAATAAGTCTATCGCTTATTATTCCAATCCAGACATTAACTTTTTGAGGGTACTGTGTTCGGGTCAGGTTTTGAGCGTGAGGATTTGTACGGGACCAGTACCTAATAGATTAATGGATAGGAAATTTAATAATTTTTCATGGATAAATGTAGGGTACAAACCGAAAGTTCTGAGAGTTGACTTCACCGTTTATGGTAAATGTAGCCTCATCAGTAAAAATTATTTTATTTAAAATTTCTTGGTTTTCATTTAACATGTTAAACATTATTTCACAAAACTCAGTTCGTTTTATCTTATCCTCTTCGAAAAGCTCTTGATGATTTGATATTTTGTATGGCCTATATTTAAATTCTTTCAGAGTTTTGTATACCGAACTGTACGATACTCCAAAATGTTTAGCTACATCTAAAAGTGATCCTACAGACCGTTCCTCTACGTAACACAGCATATTTAATTTCATGTCTTCTGTTCGAACATGATTGGTTCTATTTCTTTTTTTGTGAGAATCTTCTTGAAATTTTTTAAAAAAGTTCAGAATTGTTTTTGCACAAGGTATAGGCCTGTCTGGATAATTGACGGAAAACATGTCTCTAACTTGCCTTAAACTATTATTTTTCTGGTACCACATTACTATTGCCACCTTTTCATTTCTGTTGTATTTATCCATGATTTATAAATAAATTATCTACATATTTTTTAATAAAATGTATTTAATTTATGACTTATGTTTGAATAAAAATTCTGAAATATTAGACATAAAAAATGTTTTTCCCGTCATGGCAACCTGATTTAAAAATTAAGGTATGCTATACGTAAATTCTTCATTGGTGTATAACTGGTTGTCTACTATACAGTGACTATATCGCCAATGCATTGACAATTTTTTTTTATCATTACACATAGGGAAAATGCTATGTGTAATGATAAAAAAAGAGCCCGGTATATTTATTCTTAATACAAGATTTTTCCCTTTTTAAAATATAGGCAACACATTGTGCTTCCTAGTATACATTTTTATTTAATGCCTACTTCTTAAAAATAAACGTTTTTAAAGTAAAATTAATGTTCTCTTTAACCAACTAAGCTAATTTTTAACCTTTTTATTTTTATATAATTTGAAGGTCACAGCAATATATGTATAAGATGAGTAAGTTACTTCCACAAATCAATAAAAGTAAATAATGTAATTTTAGAAAAATGCTTTACAAGAGCTTTATTACTATCGCTGCTTAGGGAGCGTCATATCTTTTAGGACACTGTTAAGGGTGGGCTTTCCTTAAGAAAAATTCCCGAACGGCGTATGTCGGGTTGCCTGAAATACATTGAATATATTTACGGAGTTTAATATGCCTGTACCTTTTACACGATGCAGGTAGACGAACGGAAACATGAAGCATGAAAATATTGGTGGACCGGCCTACTTTATTCGAAATTTGTTTTTGCTCTTTCTGAATATCCTTTAGGCTTGTATGTATTTAGTTTTATTAAGACTCCCGTTTTATGTAATTTGTAATTATTTTAATGATATTTTCCGAAATTAATTAGATATTAAATCTTATTCTGCAATAAATATATAACTTTATTATTATTATTTATGATTATCAATTATTTAAGTTGTACTTGTTATTATTTCTCACCATCATTTGTATTTACTTTACATATTGATGCTTTGTAATACAGAAAACTAAAATCTGATAAAAAAAACAATGCCGGTGTTTCTTACAAAATGTAAAAACCTATATTCTTTAAGTAGCACATGTTTTAAATTATTGAAAATTATATTCTTTACAGTCGACACTGGTATTGTTAGTTAGCGAAATCAAATATAAAAATTTCACCGTGGGTAAGATACGAACTTTGCGGACTCCGAACGAATCATTTATAACAACAACTTACAATTAATTGTTATTGATATTATCTTTTTTTTTTATTTATACCTTACATTCTATATTTTTTTTTTCAGTAAAGTTTCGATAATTTTTTTAAATATATTGCAGACAAAACGTCAAACGCACTCCTTTCCGCACCACCTTATAGGTAGAGTGCAAAGCGCGTTTCTTTTTCTCACGGTATTCCCAGTAGGCCTAATTCATGTTTGTTACAAAAAAAAAATGTTTACAAAAGTATAGACGGTGTAGAAAATAAACAAGACTGGCCAAAGAGTTTTGTCTAAACGTGTCACAATCAGTAGGTACATACTAATTCTCCAATTTGACGTCTCTAATTTCTAGATTTCTCAAAATACGAAGATCAATAATTTCAGGTAATAAAGCGAGAAAGTAAAATTACTCTAACCGTTGATTGAAGGAATACATAAAGATGCGCCACTACATAGCACTGAGCGTAGCCAAAACTGGATCCGAGATCTATAGCGACTGCATCAGTCGTTTGGGTGAGTGTGTGAAGTTAGCCCCCCTTTTTTCGAATATCGGAAATCTGACGGTTGTTCCAGGTTGTTCTAGGTTTGTTCTAAATTGTTCCAAAGTATTTCAAAAAAAAAGTCAAAATTGGCCGAGATAATTGAAAAAAACGACTTTTTCACCCAGCCCCCCTTTTTTCGAAAATTGAAATTCTAAAGGTTGTTCCAGGTTGTTCTAGTTGTTCTAAACATTGTTCCAAAGAATCTCGAAAAAAAATTCAAAATTTGCCGAGATAATCGGGAAAAACGAGTTTTTGCCAGCCCCCCTTTTCTTGAAAATTGTAATTCTGATGATTGTTCTAGGTTGCTCTAGGTGTGTTCTAAATTGTTCCAAAGTATTTCATAGAAAAAATCAAAATCAGACGAGAAAATGGGAAAAAACGAAAGCCAAAAGTATGAAGTCGGACCCAGTTTTTGCAAAAATTAAAATTTTGACGGTTGTTCTAGGTTGTTCTAGGTTTGTTCTAAACATTGTTCGAATACGTCAAAACCGTATCTCTTATATATCAAAAGATATGGCAAAAAAACCAAATCCAAAAGTGTGAAGTTAGCCCCCCTTTTATCGAAAATCTAACTTCTGACGGTTGTTCCAGGTTGCTCTAAGTGTGTTCTCAATTATTCCAAAGTATTTCAAAAAATAAATCATAATTGGCCGAAAAAACGGCAAAAAACTTTTTTTTTCTGGCGGCCCTTTTTTCGAAAATCGAAATTCTGACGGTTGTTTTGGGTTGTTCTAAGTTTGTTTCAAATTGTTCCAAAGGATTTCAAAGAAAAAATCATAATTGGCCGAGATAATAGAAAAAAACGATTTTCCCACGGACCTCCTTTTTGCGAAAATTGAAATTCTGAAGGTTGTTCCAGGTTGTTCTAGATTTGTTCTAAACATTATTCTTATACATCAGAACCGTATCTCTTATATTTCAAAAGATATTGCTAAAAAACGTTTTTAAAAAAAGTGTGAAGTCAGCCCCCCTTTTTTCGAAAATCTAACTTCTGACGGTTGTTCCAGGTTGCTCTAGGTGTGTTCTCAATTGTTCCAAAGTATTTCAAAAAATAAATCATAATTGGCCGAAAAAACGGCAAAAAACTTTTTTTTTCTGGCGGCCCATTTTTCGAAAATCGAAATTCTGACGGTTGTTCTGGGTTGTTCTAAGTTTGTTTTAAATTGTTCCAAAGGATCTCAAAGAAAAAATCATAATTGGCCGAGATAATAGAAAAAAACGATTTTCCCACGGACCCCCTTTTTGCGAAAATTCAAATTCTGAGGGTTGTTCCAGGTTGTTCTAGATTTGTTCTAAACATTATTCTTATACATCAGAACCGTATCTCTTATATTTCAAAAGATATTGCAAAAAAACGTTTTTAAAAAAAGTGTGAAGTTAGCCCCCCTTTTTTCGAAAATCTAACTTCTGACGGTTGTTCCAGGTTGCTCTAGGTGTGTTCTCAATTGTTCCAAAGTATTTCAAAAAATAAATCATAATTGGCCGAAAAAACGGCAAAAAACTTTTTTTTTCTGGCGGCCCATTTTTCGAAAATCGAAATTCTGACGGTTGTTCTGGGTTGTTCTAAGTTTGTTTTAAATTGTTCCAAAGGATCTCAAAGAAAAAATCATAATTGGCCGAGATAATAGAAAAAAACGATTTTCCCACGGACCCCCTTTTTGCGAAAATTCAAATTCTGAGGGTTGTTCCAGGTTGTTCTAGATTTGTTCTAAACATTATTCTTATACATCAGAACCGTATCTCTTATATTTCAAAAGATATTGCAAAAAAATGTTTTTAAAAAAGTGTGAAGTTAGCCCCCCTTTTTTCGAAAATCTAACTTCTGACGGTTGTTCCAGGTTACTCTAGGTGTATTCTCAATTGTTCCAAAGTATTTCAAAAAATAAATCATAATTGGCCGAAAAAACGGCAAAAATGTTTTTTTTTCTGGCGGCCCATTTTTCGAAAATCGAAATTCTGACGGTTGTTCTGGGTTGTTCTAAGTTTGTTTTAAATTGTTCCAAAGGATTTCAAAAAATAAATCATAATTGGCCGAAAAAACGGCAAAAAACAATTTTTTTCTGGCGCCCCTTTTTTCGAAAATCGAAATTTTGACGGTTGTTCTAGGTTGTTCTAAATTGTTCCAAAGGATTACAAAGAAAAAATCGAAATTGCCCAAGATAATAGGTAAATCGATTTTACCTATTATCTATATTTTAAAATGAATAATAATACTCATTTGTGATTCAGAATAAAGCAGAAGCAGTAAATATACATATATTTTCCCAAGTAATATAATTCATTTGTTTGAAAACAATATTCTTACTAAATGCTGATGCTCCTAACATAAAATAATATTAGAACAGTGACGTTAGTTACATTATTAATGTAGATTAAAAACTACCTCATAAACATATTGAGAATGATTATACCTTGCTCATAAAAAGATTAGTGTTTTTCTCATGAGCTGCTAGGTTGATGTTTCTTTGTTTATTTTTATTAGAGTTCATGCTTTAGTTTATCCCTAAAATCTAAAATATATATTTTTTCTGTAAAATTTATTTATTGATATTATTATATTATTTGATAACATTGACATAAATAATTTTTTTTTTTATCAATTTGGTATTGTAAAACAGCCTTTCCCAAATCGGCTACTCTTTGACGGATATACTATCTTATATTATCTAAATAGGTACCTATATAATATTTTTTCCAAATAAAGTAATAGTAGCCTTTGAATCGTTTTAGTGAGAAAATTAGACAGCATATTTCAACATGTTTACGAAGAGGGGCTACAAAAAATAAGCATACTTGATAGGAATGTCTACACGTGCTTGCATTCCCGGAGCAAAAACCATGAAAAAAAGTGGCCAGACCACGGCTAGACAAAATAACGTTGTAGTGGTTTACTATAATTAAAATTTTCAAACTTCAAAATCAGTATTTTATTTTTATTATTACTAGACAAAATAAAATAACAAAGGGAGCCTGATAGACTTCCCCATTTTCTTTGATTTTAGTTGGGTACCCATATCCAGCGCTTTTTTTTTTTGAAATACTTTGAAACTGTAAGAATTTCGATTTTTAAGAAATAGGGACTGGGGAAAAATATCGTTTTTTCATAACCGGTTTTGATTTTTTCTTTGAAATAGTTCATCAGCATTTGGTAACAATATCGTTTTGTAATAAATGAACATTATATTTCTTGCGAAAATATATATTTATTGCTATATTAGATGTTTATTTCTTTAAATAGAACTGCATCATACAAAAACTTCCTTCAACACAGTAATGTTCGGAAAGTGCATTCCGCCCATCGTAAAATCGTTTTTTCCTATTATCTCCGCCAATTATGATTTATTTTTTGAAATACTTTGGAACAATTGAGAACACGACTTAGAGCAACCTGGAAAAACCGTCAGAAGTTAGATTTTCGAAAAAAGGGGGGCTAACTTCACACTTTTTTAAAAACGTTTTTTTGCAATATCTTTTGAAATATAAGAGATACGGTTCTGATGTATAAGAATAATGTTTAGAACAAATCTAGAACAACCTGGAACAACCCTCAGAATTTGAATTTTCGCAAAAAGGGGGTCCGTGGGAAAATCGTTTTTTTCTATTATCTCGGCCAATTATGATTTTTTCTTTGAGATCCTTTGGAACAATTTAAAACAAACTTAGAACAACCCAGAACAACCGTCAGAATTTCGATTTTCGAAAAATGGGCCGCCAGAAAAAAAAAGTTTTTTGCCGTT